>PVKP010022313.1:0-37865 GCA_004027715.1 Plecturocebus donacophilus | reverse complement strand
CCTCAAGAAGAGCAACCCCAAGACACATAATCGTCAGATTCACCAGGGTTGAAATGAAGGAGAAAATGCTAAGGGCAGCCAGAGAGAAGGTTCGAGTTACCCACAAAGGGAAGCCCATCAGACTCACAGCAGATCTCTCAGCAGAAACCTTACAAGCCAGAAGAGAGTGGGGGCCAACATTCAACATCCTTAAAGAAAAGAACTTTCAACCTAGAATTTCATATCTGGCCGAACTAAGCTTCATAAGTGAAGGAAAAATAAAAATTTTTTGTGAACAAACAAGTACTCAGAGATTACATCACCACCAGGCCTGCTTTACAAGAGCTTCTGAAAGAAGCACTACACATGGACAGGAACAACCAGTATCAGCCATCCAAAAACATACCAAAAGGTAAAGAGCATCACCATAATGAAGAATCTACATCAACTAATGGGCAAAACAGCCAGTTAGCATTACCAGAAGCTGCAATTTTCATCTCTGATAAAACAGACTTTAAAACAACAAACACCATAAGAAACAAAGAGGGACATTACATGGTGGTGAAAGGATCAATGCAACAAGAAGAGCTAACGATCCTAAATATATACGCACCCATTACAGGAGCACCCAGATACATAGGGCAAGTTCTTAGTGATTTACAAAGAGACTTAGACTCCCACACAATAATAGTGGGAGACTTTAACACTACACTGTCAATATTACACAGATCAACAAGATAGAAAATCAACAAGGATATCCAGGACTTGAACTCAGACCTGGAACAACTAGACTTAACAAATATTTACAGAACTCTCCTCCCAAAATCCACAAAACATACATTTTTCTCAGTATCACATTATACCTATTTTAAAAGTGACCACATAATTGGAAGTAAATCACTCCTCAGCAATTGCATAGCATTTCACAGGTTTAAGGTTGGCTGCTTATTTGTTATTTTCATCCCCTATTCCTTCCTGTCTCCATTGTTAAGCACAATTAGTGGCATAAAAGAGGTTTTTAATACCTATTTTTAGACTGCATTCTAGCCTGGGCAATTCTCTCTCCCTCTTTCTTGTCCTCTTTCTTTCTTTCATTCTTTTTTTTCTTTCTTTTGCTGTTTCTTTCTTTCTTTCTCCTTTTCTCTCTTTTTCTAAAAAAAAAAAATAGGTCAGGATTTCTAGTATGGTTACACTTTGTCTGAAAGTCAGATAGTTATATTAACCATTTTGAGTTTAAGAAATCACACTTAGAGCTAGAAATATAAATTTTAGAGGTTTTGACATAGAGAAGAACTTTAATGTCAGTGGATAAAGTTGTGCAGGAAAGGATCTAGATCAAGCACTGGCTTGAGACAGACCTTAGATACTTCAACATTTGGAAACTGTGAAAATAACTCAGCTGACCAAAGAAACTGAGAAGAAATAAATTGAAAGAGGGAGAGGAGACATCTGGAGTATGGTTTCATTGAATACAAAAGAAGTGGGTTTCAAGAAGAGTGCGATTAAATACTACAAAAAAGTCATCATAAGTACAGCTGCATTATGTGCTTCTGTTATGGTTAGGAGATTCTTGTGGATAGATAAGACTTTATTTCTTTGGGCACCCTAGACCTTGCCTAGTATTTTCACTTAATCCATTAATAACACACTTTTGCTAAATCAATGAATGATTAAGGTATCAAAAATATGTTTTTATCACAATTTGCAAAATGTTTTTAAATGAACAATGCCACAATCACACAGCGAGGTAATTATTATTGACTCCATTTTCCAAATGAGAACCTAGCCTCCTGGAGAAGTTAAGTTTCTTGCCAAGAAATCAAATATATAGTGTTATAGTATGGCCAGAGTAAGTCTAGTGTTCTATACCAACATCTCTACTCACTGACGATGGTGGGTAAATAAGGTCACATAACCGTGTATGCATTGACTTATACTAAGACTTAATATATTACATAAGTTAAGATACATATCTCAGAATTTTTTATATGGTTATGTGTGTTGATATATCACCAAACTTGAAATATGATAGCATATCATATGAATTGGCAGGCAGCTCACAAAGATGGTAGCCACCTTTTCTAGAGTAGAGGGGGATGTGACCCTAAGTGGTACACCCTAGGTAGTGAGGTGACTGATGGAAAGGAAGGGGCTGAGAGTGTGAACCAACAGCTGCAATGAATTGACAGTGCATGGGGTTGTAGTCTAACAGCCACAATGACAAAAGAACTACCCATTGCTCATGCAGACGTTATATAGAACACAGGCTTAATATGCCCTTGATGTGGAAGGAACTTCAGTTGCATATGAAGAATTCTAGCCACATTTACACATGGGTAACAAGTGCAGCTGCAGTGACATCTTCAGAGAGTGAATACAATAACCTAAAGTGAGGGAATTAGTCATTCTTTACCTTCTTTGTTTCACATTGCTGATTTGCTATTAACAACGGTTAACGGATGAAGAGATTGCCAACCCCCGACCCCGTAACTTCCAGTTCACATTGCATCTGTAAATCCACATTAATCAGCCCAAATTATAGACATGTTTGTGGACAGGCAGGACATCTAAGATTCAGGAAGTTTTGCTTGAGTTCAATGAATTTTATCACAGTTTTGTATCTACAAACTGCTTCTTCTATAATCTTCATTCTCTTGAGTCTTTCCCAACTGATTTGGCACTGAATGAGTTCACAAAGAATTTCTTCTCCTTCAGGCACATGTTGAAGAAAGAAAAGATCCTCATGAGAACTATTTATTATTTCCCAGAATTTTGATGCCTAGGCATTTCCAGCAGAAAATCACAAAATGAAACATAAAAAGTCCCTTTGTGGCTCCTAGAACCTACATTCTTAGAAGATGAACTCTGAAGCCCACTGCACAGGGCATTTCTAAATTCCTACTTTCAGGGAAAGGATCCTACTAATGTTTTCAGATGAGCAGAAATCCTTGAAATAAACGCAGCATGATCTACCCTCTGTGGGCTTCTAATGGCTTCATGGGTATAGGCCATGTTTTCTCAGCTATACCTTAAATGCCTTGAACAATGGGACTGTGTTATGAACAAAAAGGCGATCAGCCTCTCTTTGAGATATGAAAAGCTCAGGAAATATCACATAATGTCAAGCTCAGAAAATGTCAGACAGCATTTCCCAACATGTGCTGAGTCTTATGAGTGGCTCCTCAAAGGGTTCCACTGACAAAATGTTTGGGATATAATCCAACCATAGGCTCTTCTTGACAAATATAAAATCTCATTCTTGGTTCTAAGAAAATCTCACATGTAAGAAACCAGTTAACTTATTCCATACTCTCCACATTTCTTTGACCACAGGACTTGAGACTTGGTTTCTTTTTGCAATAGGACTGCATTCTACTGAATACAGATTTAGCAAAGTACAGTCATTTTCTATCTTGGGATGACTTAGTGCAAATCCTGGCTCTGCCATTTTTCTAGGGAATTGCCCTAGCCACTTACAATTGAATGAACCTATGCAAGTCATTTCAAACGCAGGAGCTCATGAATACCGTAAGACATGCTTCAACAATTATTGCAAGAATAAATGAGATAACATAGATGAGATGCCAATCACAATGACTGGCACACAGTGACAGCCTACAAACACTAGCTGAATCTGTATCTGAATTTTTGCATGGAAAGGATCAAAATAAAAACAAACAGAGGCCACTTCTTATAATTATGAAGACTTTTGTGGCAGGCTTTGTGAGGCACCAATAGCACGCACTCCAAGACCAAATATCACTATTTACTGTCTAAGTCTTTGCAGCAGGTATCCACAGCAGAAGTGCTTACGCTTAAGTAACTCAGTACATGTCCTTAAACTCTTTCAGGTTTATTGTAAAGCTATACTAGTAAGGTAGTCTGAAAGGCAGACCTTGTGCTCAGACCTTCTTGAGGAAACACATCTTGGAACTGAAGTACTAGAAAAGCTGTTCTAACGTTTTGCTGGGGGATGCAAATCACTTTCTGAATATTGAATAGAAATATCATGCCATTTGATTACAACATTAATTCTGGTCTGGTCACAAAGCTGAACATTTAATTTACGTTTTATGCAATAGACAAGAAATAAAACATTTTGCTAAGAAAGCTCTTGTGGCCTAATAGATTCAAGTTTAAAAGGAAGTCAGATTTCCGGCTCTCTTTCACTTTTCAAATAAGTGAAGGCATTAATTTTAAAACAGCAAGGAACTGATTTTCCATTGACTTCTCAACAGAATCTCCTTACACTAGGGAAATCCAAGTCAACCCTGTATTTGAAACTTAGCATACATTTACCAGACTTCCGACCAGAATGGAAATCCCTAACCAATCTTTCAACTGCACAACACAACATTGTCTTTGAAAACAGTGAACCAGCTTTCTGGGAAAGGGTTATCTTGTCCCAGACTGAAACTGGAGCACATTAGTCACCATTTTACCTTATTAAAATCTAGCAAAACAGTGAGCAAAATAAAATCTCTGACTGGTCCACTTAATTTGAATAGAAATTGTCAGTTAGCATCCTGAGAACAGTGTGAATCTGGAGGAAGAGAGAAGCTGGATTCAATGAATGAGAAACACTCAGTAATGACTTATACCTTCAGGTATTTCGAATAAAAAGGGGGTGATGTTTTCTCTAGACAGGTCTGCAGCCTGGAGAAGATGACTCAGATTCACAGACTATTTCTCAGCCACGTTTTTTCAAGGCCAAGAATCTGAAATGTGAGATTTGGTGTCATTGCAATCAACAAAGAGCCATGTTAGACACATGAAATGCATGTGAGCATGAAGCTGAACCAGGTTCTAAAAGAGGGTTTCCTTCACTCATGATGTTTGCAGCTATTTCGTGATGAATATATGTCCAACCTATACAATCTTAGCACTTCAAATAGGGGATCATTGAGCTGGTTTTAAAACAAATGGTCTTGACCTGAAACTTCACTGAGAAACCTCATTGCTCAAGTCTTCAATTTAGATAAAAACTGTGACTATGAGTCTGAAGAAAGTAAAAGAGGGTGAGGACATTAATATTTATGTAGTACTTTCTTAGTTCCTGGGAAGCACAGTGTTAGTTCATTTGCACACATGCTTTCATTAGTCTCTATTACAACAGTATGAGGTAGGCATCAGAATTGCCTTTTTATAAAAAGATAGAGAGAGGATAAACAACTTCCTAAAGATTACACAAGGAAAAATTCAAATTTAGGTGTTCTGATTGTGAAACCAGGACTTTTTCTTTCTTGTCCCAGTTATCTCCACCATGTGTTTTCTAAATCAAACGTTTGGGTGTTATCTAGTAGGATAGCATTGTCGTTCATTTTCTGACATGACTTCAGCATGTCAGATTCTTGATTCTTCTAAGTTAGAGAAAATTATCACAGCTAATAGTATCGAATGACAGAAAACGCACTAGAAACTTTATATATATCATCTCCCTTCATCTCTAATAAGTCTAGGACAAGTTCTAGTCTATATTTTACAGAGAAAATGGGAACACACAGCACATTTTGCTCAATATCGCATAGTTTGGAAGTGGCAGGATCATGATTTGAGCACAAGTAATATGAATCTAGGTCTGTTCCCTCAGCCATTATTCTATGGTTAAATATGCATGCATGCTGCATACATTTGCTTTACAAAATTATTCTGACCATGTTTATTCTCTTCAGAAATATTCACACTGTCAGTGAATAAATGGGTAACTTCATTTTTTGTCCATGCAACATACTCTACCTGCTTCCCAAATGATGAGACTTGATCCTGGGAATGTAGTCGCTTTGAAATTGAGCATCTCATTCTGGCTGATAGACTGTCATTAAGATAATAAGCCTAGCAGTCAAAGAGAGTGTTCTGCAATGGACTTATTTATATTTGCAGATTGATTATAAAAAAAAAATTCAAGTATTGCTCTACAGAATTGCACCTGCTATAAAAGTATAAGGCAATAGACTGCAGTGGGTAGCTTGGATGCATATTTGGATGTACTAGACTTGAACCACAAGTATGATTGCCTATAAAAAGATGAGTAGTGTGCCCTCTTTAGATCCTTCATTTGCACTAGCAAGCTTATACATGACCACCATGAAGCACATTGGCTTTAAAAGTTCAGTTTTAAAGAAAGCAATCTCCCATGCACTGTGATGCATTTATCATCACTCTTAAATATTATTGCTAATTGCTAAAATGTTATTATAGTCTTGTTCAAATATGTCAGTTCCACTCATCTGGAGAATTCATACAGATTTTAGCTGTCCCTTTAGTTGGCTCAGTCTGTGTAAGAGCATAGAAGGTCTATTTCTTCTCCGGCAAAGTCCACAGAGAAAATTCAGTCATATATGTAGACACTGATAGTTAAACTTTAGTGTTAGTCATAAGAAGAGTGATTTTCAGTGCTTTAATAGAAAAGCAATAATATTCTGCTCAAAATGAGTATAACTAATAGAAGTTCTCTCAAATGTTTTTTACAGTTTGATTTAAAATGTTTTATCTTTTTAATATCTGGATTTGCCTCCAAAGAAAGCCTATAGCTTTTGCTTTTTTTAAAAAATAGATTTTACTATTATTTTTTTAAGTTATGGGGTCCATGTGCAGGATGTGCAGGTTTGTTGCATATGTAAATGTGTGCCATGGTGGTTTGCTGCACCTATCAACCCATCACCTAGGTATTAAGCCCAGAGTGCATTAGTACTTTTCCTTAATGCTCTCCCCCAACCGCCCACCCCAACAGGCTCCAGTGTGTGTCGTTCCCCTCCCTGTGTCCATGTGTTCTCATTGTTCAGCTCCCACTGATAAGTGAGAAAATGAAATGTTTGGTTTTCTGTTCCTGCATTAGTTTGCTTGGAATAATGGAAGCCTATAGCTTTTCTAGTTCTCTGTCTTTCTCCCTTTCTTTTCTTTCTTTCTTTCTTTCTTTCTTTCTTTCTTTCTTTCTTTCTTTCTTTCTTTCTTTCTTTCTTTCTTTCTCTTTCTTTCTCTTTCTTCTTTCTTTCCTTCTTTCTTTCTTTCTTCTTTCTTTTTTCTCTCTTTCTCTCTCTCTTTCTTTCTTCCTTTCTTTTTTCTTTCTTTCTTTCTTCTTTCTTTCTTTCTTTCTTTCTTTCTTTCTTTCTTTCTTTCTTTCTTTCTTTCTTTCTTTCTCTTTTTCTTTCTTTCTTCTTCCTTCCTTTCCTTTTTTTCTTTTGAGATGGAGTTTTTTTTCTTCCTTTTCTTTTCTTTTCTCTTGTTGCCCAGGCTGGAGTGCAATGGCGCGATCTCGGCTCCCTGCAATCTCCGCCTCCCGAGTTCAAGTGATTCTCCTGCCTTAGCCTCCTGAGTAGCTATGACTACAGGCATGTGCCACCACGCCCAGCTAATTTTGTATTTTTAGTAGCAATAGGGTTTCTCCATGTTGGTCAGGCTGATCTTGAACTCCTGACCTCAGGTGATCCATCCACCTAGGCCTACCAAAGGGCTGGGATTACAGGCATGAGCCTACACACACAGCTTTTTTTTTTTTTATTTTTCTAAGACAAGTTCTCAATATAGTGCCCAGGTTGGTCTTGAACTCCTAGGTTCAAGAGATCCTCCTTCCTCAGCCTTCTAAAGTGCTGAGATTATAAATGTGAGCAATGGCACCCAGCCCTCCAGCTCATTGTCTTTTTCAAAGGCATCTCAGTGACTGTTCCTCAAAATGGACACAGTGTCTTCTGCAGAGATCCCATAGCCCTTGTCTGGGCAGGGCATTTGGAGGCATAGTTAGGCATGTGAGGGTAAGTTTGGCCCCTCATCATAAGGCACACAGCTCAGAGAAACTCCAGTTTGGGTTTGGAGTGAAGGGAGGCCCAGGAGGGATGGGGAGTTCCTAAATATCCATTCCCAGGGGCCCATCCTAGGGAAAAAAGTAAATGCATACTGAGTATTTTTGAATACTAAGGCAAGTCTTAGGACACAAAACCTGGAAAGATGCCTGGAGCAATGAATGGTCAGTGGCAGGACTGGAGCCATTCAAGTTAGGCCAGTGTATTTTAACAAGACTTGTAGGTAAACCACAGACTTGTTTACACATTCTTGGATGTAAACACTCCCAAATATTATTGAACAGAAATCAGACATCATTTTGTGCTGACATAAGCTACTGCATCACAAATCAAACCTATACATAGCAATTCTCTGTTTTAACCAGAGTATTTCCTCCCATATTTTTCATGTTGAGATACTTTGTCCTGATTACCTGCCCTCCACTCAGGAGCTCAAATCTATGGAATATTTCTCTAATCCTTCTCATAACGCCAACACAAGGAGTTAAAAACTGTCAATAAGTTGTTAGCTAATATTTATGTGTCATAATAAACACAACACAGAGTGCAGAGGAGTTTTCTTTCTTAAATATCATATTTTATTTTTGTGAACTTTTTATAACTTTTAAAATCCTTTCATTGTGTTCCAAAAACCAAGGAACTATGAATTAGCATAATGGGTTTTGTTTTTCAATTACATGTTTGTGTTTCATAAGTAACATCATTTTGGCTGCACTTGGACAGGTTAAGCCCCAAATAGACAAGAAAGAGTGTTCAGCCTAGTCTAACCTGTGTTCCTGCATGCAGAAGTTCTTCAAGTCTGGGAACAACGTACTGGGTTCAACTTAATAAAGGACAAAGATTCCTCAGAAATAGGAAATCCGTAGATCACAGCAGAACTCCCTTGCAACTCACATTTTAAGTCCTTCCCCAAAACCTCACACTCTTGTCCAAGAGCTGTAACAATTAAGAAAAATAACTTAGTAGGCTTACGTTTTTCTACTGAAATGAAGTAGAGAAGTGATTGTATTTGGCATCAGAAACTTTGGAATCAAGATCCATTTCCCCAATGATGGACACTAAACATGGAAAAGTCATATCATCTCTATATCTTCACTTCTTAGTCAAATAGGAGGCAGGAATCCTTTCTCTACCTTGAATGTCTGCCAAGATTGCTCCTAGAGCCACCAAAACATTATGAAATACAGTAATTCAGTATATTGCGAAGCACAAAGCAAATGTAATAACTAGAGCTGCCAGGTTGGGCTGAAGAGGGGCTGCAGTCCAACCCAAGGTCAGCTGACAAAGCCAACCACTCTGGTATGGCACTGCTTTACTTATTTATTTTTGCTATTCATACAAAGGGACTATTTGGATTAGGAGAGGCCTGGGTGGTATAAAAGAAACCAGAGCTCTGTGAATATTACATAAATATATTTGCAAGATCATTCAATTACACCCATCTCAAAGTACGGAATTTATAATAGGGAAATCTGGACTCCAGTCCTGGCTTTTCTGGAAATCAACAATTTCAAGTTATTTTCTTAGCTACTTTGAGCTTCTACTTGCTCATATGTAGGATGAAGAGGTTTCCTACTCTCCAATCTGGATAATTAAGTTAAATGCATATATTTCTTTAATATTCTAAAAATGTAGACATGCTCATTATTCAATGGATGCTCTAACTGCATCTGATCCAATTACCTCCCTTATTAAAAAATTCCTGGCAATCTGTAATTGGTCCCTAAGAACAACAAACTAAATCTTTAAAATCCAGAAAATCCATGTAGTCAGCCACCATGGGGTGCAAATGAGGCCAGGTGTTCTTTATCCATGGCAAAGGTCCACACCCACTCTTTATCTTCTTTCTCCATCACATTTAAGGTCTCCAAATTTCCTTACTCATCTAATTCAAAAATTACCTGATGGTTATTGTGTAAAAGATAATTGATTTAATTATTTTGGCCTAAATCAACAAAACCAAACATCACACGACAGTGCTACCTGCTGGCCTCTCCAAGGGCTGAAGTTTTAAGGCTCTTAATTTAAATAGCACTTGGACTTAAAACAGTGGCTTCACAGAATCATGAAGAATGTGGTGAAAAGGAGGCTTGGGGAGCAACCAGTTCAGCTTCCTTGTTAGCAAAGAAGGAACTGGGGCTCCAAGTAGAGTAGGGACTGGCCCCAGATCACCTCCTCTTGAGGGGCAGCATCCAGGTAAGAAACCAGCGTGTAATTTTAGGCACATTGCCTTTCCAATGACATCATGATTTGGCTTTGCCGGTCATACGTCTAGCCATTCTCCACCCTGCTCTCTAAGCTCTTGGACCTTCCAAAGCTTCACCTAGTGTCTGGACAACTAAGAACAACCAGTCCTTCCTCTGGAAGGCCATATACCAGGGCACACAGGTTCATAAACAGATCATGAGCAGGGTGACAGAATTTCTCCATTTATGCCAAAGTTTCCTCTACCTCAAGGCCTTTACATTGGCTGTTCCCTCTTCCTGGAGCACCCTTTCTCTTCCCATAGATTCCCATAGAGGTCACTTTATCATCCTCCCTCCCTTCCTTCTTTCCCTCCCTCCCTCCTTCCTTCCTTCCTTCCTTTTTTCCTTCCTCTCTTCCTCCCACCCTCTCTTATTTCATCTTTCCTTCTCTCTCTTCCTTCCTTCCTTTCTTCCTCCCCTCCCCTCCCTGTTCATCCCCTCTTCTTTTCTCCACTTTTCTCCCCTCCTCTTCCTTCCTTGTTCAGATGATGCCAGTTTCTAAGAAGGCTGTTTATAATTATGCCGGTTCTGAGAAGCATAAATATATTTATCACCCTATCTGAAATCTTTGATCCCACCATTACTCTTTACATCGTTACTGTGCTTTAATTTCTTCATAGCACTTATCAGTCTTCAATATTATATTTATGTTATTCATTTTATTTAATAATTTTCTAATTTTTCCCTCTCAGAATGTAAGTTTCATGAAAATAAGACCTTGTTTCTTGTATTTATCACTTCATTCTCATTTCATAGAATAATGTCTAGGATCTAATAGGTGATCAATACATATTACTGGATGCTCAGATGAATGGATGAGTTTGTAAATGAGTTATACTTATTAGTTTCCAAAGGGTTTTCCTTTTACTCTCCTTTAGGTATGAAGCTTGTTGGTTTGGATGCTTCTAAAAATTAGATTAGCCTAATTCAACCCCAGTTTAACATTTTTTAAATGTCAACTCTCCTTTCCTCTATTAACACTAAATTATTTTTATTCTTTATGATCTCATTGTACAAGGCAGTCCACTATAGGTAGTAATAGAATCTCCCAAGTTTCATCTTAGATAGAAAAAAAAATTCAGAAGTCAACATGCTGTTAATACATTTTATTTGTTTCATACTGGTGGAAACCTTAGCTTGTCTTTAGTAAGTATTTCTAGTTGTATATACTTTGTTCATATTGCATTGCTGACAAGCATGCTCTGAAGCCACAACTGTAGTTTTTCATGTCTGTGGAGGTCTCAGCAAGTGGTGTCATGCTAATTACATTGTCTACTGTAAGCCCAAAATATTGATGGATAATAGGTTAAGGATCCCAGTGGAAAAATACTGGCAAGACTCCTTACCTATTATGACATTTTTATTTAGCTCAGTCTTTATTTTCCAATCTACTTTCTTTACAGTTACTTCATGTAAAGGGTTATTATTCATAGTAAGAACATTTTTTCCCCTGTGGCAGAAAGAGTAGTCTAGAGAGTTCAGTTGATGCAAGGGCAAATTCAGAAGCAATCCAAGTAGACTTCGGCCTCTGTGCAAGCCAAATCCATCAAACAGAGGAGATGAGACAGCAAAATGTACTCTTTCATTAGTTTCTACCCACAAAGAGTGGTTTCTAAAGGGGGAGGGAACACTTGGGTCCTTTATAAAATTGTCTTCTTGTCTCTCAAGGATTTCCTGAAGCCTTGAGGAAAATTTGTTTGTTTTCAGATTAGGTCTTCTCTTGTTTTAATTTGATACAAGTTTTAAAGTAGGTGTTTTTTAAAACTCTTTTTTAGAGACCTCATTTACTTAGACATTCACAAGGCTGGACTGCAAGGCCTTCAAAGAGCAAAAAGTACACTTAATTATTATTCAGAGTTTACATAGCACCTAACAGTTTCCAGCATATAGTAAGGGCTCTTTAAGTGTTTGTAAATGAAAGAGTGAGTGAATCAATGTGTAAATAAGCAAATAAAGTAAATTAGTAAATATTTTTCCCACCGGAATATTCATAAGAAATTAATAATTCTATTTGCATAATTACTTGAAAGTCAGCCCCCTGTCTCAATCTAAGAAAATTCCCGAGTTCCCTGTAGATTCCCTTGAGACCTCTGTTGTAACTGCATCATGCTTCACCTTTTATTACCTGACCCTGGACTTTTCCTTACAGATGTGGTTCCCAAATGCAGTTCCAAATAAATATCCCTCATGCAAAACTCTCCTGCAGAGTCTGTTTGCAGGAAATCCAACTTAAGGCATCATTCTGAGACTCAGTTTTCTGTTTTTAAAACATAAAAGACTCAATTTACCCTATAAGACTGTTACCAGGATTTAAAGTAAGCTGTAAAAAGAAATGCCATTGTTGGCCTTCAATAGGTATTAATTTCTTTTTCTTTTTTCTCAAAATTGTGTCCACATAGAAAATCCTTTGCTGCCACCAAGTTAGTGATCAGCACATACTTGTAGCGTGAATAAAAAGTGTTAATGTCCCCATGTGTCCTTTTATTAACCTGTAGGGTGATATTATGAATAAAGGTCAAGATGCTCAAAGGCCAGGTCATCTCATGTGGATTCTGTAAATGAAATCTGAAAGTTTGCATTTAATATCATTTGCTTGCAGCAAATTTGAGTTTCTCCTTTTCTTAAAAGCAAAGAAAGGCTCCAAAATCAAGCCAGGATCTTTTTTCTCCTTAATCAGGGGAAGAGGGGCTTTCTCCTTTTATTGGAAGCTCAGAATTGCTTTTCTCCTTTTATTGGGGGCTCAGAATAACTTTCACAAACAAAGAAACTAGGTTACCTGCCCTAGTAGTGATAGTGAAGATTCTCCTAAGAGTCATTTGGTGCCTTTTTTTCACACACAATCTCAAACCTGACATTTAGGTCTGCCTCCAAAGAAAAGTCACTGGGATCTAAGACAGAAGCCCAGCAAGCCTTCTCCATATCTGCAAGCATCTTCTCCTTTTCTTTTGAGAGAACACTGAACACATTTATTGAGCTTTCATTTCATTGGGCAGCAGTTTTTACAGACAGCACTTAACCCTGTATGTTCTATGTCTTTGGGTGGACATTAGGCATCAAGGCAAATGTCCATGCCTGAGTTTCCTTCCCTATAATGTGCAGGTACATACTCTGTGGTGATGGAGAAATAGAATATTTTGTTTAAATACTGTGTAGCATGTATTCACTCAAATATACATCCCATTTTTAATGAACTCTTGATACCAGGAAAAGAAGAATAAGAACAGTTAGATCTACCATTTGCTAAGAATCTTTCATGTGCCGGGGCTTTGTATTTGATATTAGTCAGCTGTTGTTGCAATAATGCTGCATAAAAGAAAATAAACCTAAAAAAGGCTTACGAACAACAAGCATTTGTTCTGGGGTAATGAAGTTGTATTACCACTTAGCTGATGGAAGCTAGGCTTTGGGAGGGGGCTTTGTTTCAGGCTGTAGGTTTGCTGGGTTTGGTTCCAAGGGTATGCTCAGTACATATTTGCTTTTGTATGTTTGTTCGAAGGTCAACAATGAAGGGGCCAAAGCTACCTGAAACACTCTCCTTCAAGGGAAAACACACAACCCATACTGTGATTCTACATTGTTTCCTGCTCTTCTCCATCATAATCTGTCTATAATTTCATAGCTGGTGTTTGTTTACCAGAGCTTTTGAGGGACAATAAGTCCATTTACCTGAGCTTCTGAGAAGCAATTCAGTCATCTCAGAATCCAATAATTTAGAAATTTTGTGGCACACAGAAGGAGCTCAATAAATGTTTTTGAGTTAACAGATGCATAAGTGGATAAAATCTTCATAGATCTGCACTAATACATTCTAAAAGGGTTGTGCTGAAATGATGAATGGTTGAGTTACAATTTGTAATTAGGACAAGCTTGACCTGCCTGGGCAGTCACTGAATCTTTTGAAGTTGACATCATGGAACACAAATGACAAATAATCCTTTCGTGTCAGCATTGGTGCTGTATACTGGGTAGAATGAAACACTGGTCTGACCTTGTGTGTTTCATTTTTGTATTTATTCATGGAAACATGGTTAAGTAATTGAGAGAGTTCAGCAATCATCCACACATGGTTTTGACGCCTTCAAAACACTGCATTTGGAATTATTAGAATAAAAGTATTTATTATCTACAACGTGTTAAACAAGAACATTTCCCAGTAACTCACCCACCTACTCCCTGGAGAGAAGTTCAAAAACAATTTCATAAAAGGAAACAAAAGGCATTTATGGAGAGTCTTCACTTCATAGTAGCCATAGAACTGACTTGCAGAATCTCAGCTTCAGTGGGAGGTGTTTGGAAATAGCCATAGAAGTTATAAAGATACCAGTTTTACTAGGTTCTTCAACTTTTAGAAGTGAATGATGCTCGACACATCACTTAATTTTTCTGAGTCTCTATTTTCTCATTTGTAAAAGGGACATGATAATACCTAAACACTAGGTGGATTACAAAGATTGAATGGGACAATAGATGTACATTGCTTGGTGGTTTCTTGTATTTTTTGAGGCAACCACATTTTGTTTTTTAATTTCAAGACTGTCTATCACCGGGTGCAGTAGCTCACACCTGTAATCAAGAGATCAAGACCATCCTAACCAACATGGTGAAACCCCGTCTCTACTAAAACTACAAAATTAGCTGGGCATGGTGGTGGTATGCACCTATACTCCCAGCTACTCGGGAGGCTGAGGCGGAAGAATTGCTTGAACCCGGGAGGTGGAGGTTGCAGTGAGCTGAGATCGCACCACTGCACTCCAGCCTGGCGACAGAGTGAGACTCCATCTCAAGAAAAAAAAAAGACTGTTATGTCATGTGGAACATTAATAGAACTACCAGTTTCTTCATGTAACTTTTCTTTTGCAATAGAAGCATAATATTATTTTATTATCTATCATTATCTAAAATCTATCCATATTAGTATAATGTAAGTTGCCCTGAATTCTTTATTAGGTGGTCTGAATTCTAATTCATTTATGGCCACTAGCAATTTCTGTGGCTCAGGCTTTCTGTGTCACCATTTGACTCACAGGACATTAATATTTAAGTTTATTGAAAGTCTGACTCTACAAATTCTATATCTCTCTATCAATCTACCAGTCACTACCTATTTCTTATTTATGTGTCCATCCATCTATCTGTCTATCACACTTTTAATGCCTGATATGGTTTGGTTGTGTCCCCATTCAAATCTCATCTTGAATTGCAGTTTCCATAATCCCCACCTGTCATGGGAGGAACCCGGTGGGATGTAATTTACTCATGGGGGCAGCTACCCTCATGCTGTTCTCGTGATAATGAGTGAGTTCTCATCACATCTGATGGTGTTATAAGGGGCTCGTCTCCCTTTTACTGAGTACTTTTCTTTGCTTGCCTCCACGGGAAGAAGGACTTGTCTGCTCCCCCTTCTGCCATGATAGTAAGTTTCCTGAGGTCCCCCAGCCCTGTGGAACTGTGAGTTAATTAAACCTTTTTCCTTTATACATTACCCAGAATCAGGTGTGTCTTTATTAGCAATGTGAGAACAGATTAATACAATGCCATTCACAAAATCATCTTGTATAGTAAATGGATCATTCATATTAACTTGAGGCACTAGATAAACCACTAATATTAACCAAAACATTGCTGAAACTGAGGCAATCAGGATTAAAACTATTATAGTGAATGAGAGATAGTCACACACATAGTTATATGCCAGAGTATATTACCTGACCAAATAAAAGTGAATTGTAGCAAAGAGGTCTAAAATATGCTTTAAGCCAACCCCAAATATAAAAATTAACATGAACTAAACAAATAAGTTAGAGGGTTATTGCCTATATTGTATTCAGTCAACACCAGAGTATTATAAACCAAAGGCTTTTCTGATATATTCAAATGTGATTTACTTTATAAAAATCTAATCCACATACAGATTTTTCTTAAGATCATACATATTCCATGTATTAAGCAAAGGTAATTTATTTACCATCCCCATTAAATATGAGCAATGTGATGTCTCTATATTTTCTTCAGATTATAATTTCAGATCTCAGTTGTATCTACTCTGAATTCAGCTTCAAAGATAGATTTTTCTCTAGCTTCCTCTTTTATTCCTACTGTTCTTGCCACTATCTTAGTTCAGACCCTTAGGGTTTCTCTGCCTGGGATTTGCAGTAGTCTCCTGCCTGGACTCTCTGCCTTCAAAGGCATCTCTCTTCAGTTTGATTCATAAGCCAATATGGTGATTATTCAATATATAAATGCAACTCTACAAACCTACTCAAAGATTTTCTATTTCCCTTAGGCTAAAGAGCAAACCCCTCAGCACAACACACATCACTGTTTCTGCCCCACCTGTTCTCCTTTCTCACAACCCAATGACCTACACCAACATGGTAGTAAATGGAACTTTTGTACCTTTTCCTAAACTTCCTTACCCTCTGTGGCTTTCCATAAGCTGTTTTTTTTTATTTCTATAAATTTATGGGGTACGAGTATAATTTTGTTACATGCATAAACTGTATAGTGGTGAAGTCAAGGCTTTTACGTTATCCATCACCGAACATCTGTCCTACCCATTAAATAATCTCTTATCACCCACCCTCCTTCCACCTCCTCACTCTTCCAAATCTCTAAAGTCTATTATTCTACAGTGTACATCCATGGGTACACATTATTTAGCTCCCACTTATAAGTGAGAATATGCAGCATTTGACTTTCTGTTTCTGAGTTGTTTCACATAAGATAATGGCCTCCAGTTCCATTGATGTTATTGCCAAAGATGTGATTTTATTTTCTTATGGCTGAGTACTATTCCATTGTGTATATGTAGCACATTTTCTTCATCCAATCATCCATTGATGGATTGATGAACACTTAGTTCAGTTCCATATCTTTGCTATTGTGACTAGTGCTGTGATAAACATAAGCTCTTTGCCCTGTAGAAAATAGGCTTTTTCCTTTAACACAGCTGAATTCTTTTTCATCCATTTGTCAATGCTTTTTCCTCCAGAATGCAACCTCTGATCTCATCATGCACCTACCCTCCTCTTAACAGTCTTTTATAGAGGTTCTCCTTCCTGCTTAACATACTTGGTGTCTAACATTGTACTCTAATTATCTGAAAATATGTCAGTCCCCATAGTACACTGTGAATGGCTGAGTGCAAAGATCCAGGAGCCTAACATAGTGCCTGGCCCATGTTAGGCATTTATTAAAGTTTGTTAGGTGAACAAAGTGAATAAACTTTTTAAAGCAGCAGTCACTTGGTTGTCATGCAAAAAAAATTTCAAATGAGAAAGAAAATTACCATACAGGATGATTTGTCTGAGTGCTTTGTTTCCCCGTCATATTATGTCAGGGATCAAAGGATAGCATTTTTCCCTCTTCAAATTGAAAATAGCTTGGTTTTTACTGCGTTTTTGTTCCTCATATTAAAAAGGAGCTTTCATGTTTGTCTTTAATATGACTTGATTGTCTCTACATTCATATCCCTCGATACCTGGCTTTTCACCATAAGTCAGCAAGATCAAAATCTTCTCCTAATTACCTTCACTACCTGCTGAAATATCTGCTGCTGGCAACATGTCAGTTGCTCCAACAATTATGCTGGTAGTAACGGCGCACATTCTCACGAGGCAGGGTGGTGATTCTGGACTTCAAAGGGCCTATGCCAAGTGTTGATGTATATTGCAGTTCAATTAAAGCATAATTAAAGTGGCTTACTGTATTCTAATTTCTGTTTGTGTCGAGGATAATCTATTCCAGTAGTGCATTCCATCACCTCTACAGCAGATCCAAAGCTACAGGGACAGGAGCACAGCCCTAACTCCTTCAGCATTCACCCATATGAAGATGACACTGCATGGTCGAGGGGGCAAATTTATTTCAGTTACGTGTAATTAGCTACTGGTTTGTGCCGGCAAAGTATCCTTATGTACAATATTTCATCAGCTCCCGATGGCAGGTGTTATTTTCCTCATTTTCCAGTGGGGTTAGCTAAAGCTCGGGAGGGTTCTGTGATATACACAAAGTCATGAGAACTTTCACTTACTAAGTGTATAACCTTGAGCAACTTTCCTAAACTCTGAGACTCAGTGTTCTAATTGAAAAGGGAGAATGCCTTCATCACTGGTCACATACGTATGTATACATATAAATATGCACTTATATACACATATAGATACACACATGCATACATACACACATCTACATGAGAATATATGTACTTGTGTATATCTATGTGTGTGACATATATACACACACACAGATATGTGTACACATAAAATACATTGAATGATGAACAGAATAGGTACCCAGTAATTTTTTTTTAATTGTTGCCATTTTGTTTTAGTTTGCAAAGGCCTCCAAAGCAAGTGATTCATTCAACCTTCCAGTGTTCTCACACTTTATGACACATTAATCTTAATGAACTTCCTATTTTTTCTGTCAAAGAGCAAATGGAAAAAAACATCAATGCTTGGTAGGACCTCAAGGGGGCTGAGAAAGACCACATGGAGACTCAATTCTTCTCATGTCTGTCTCATTCTTACAACAGTAGTCCAAGGGTTGATGGACTTGGTGGATACTTTCAGGGGGTCATTGGGGCTATCTTGGAGAGCAGGTTTTTTTTCTGATATCTCAGTAGTGACTTATTAGAAGGAACTGAGTTGTTTGTTGTGGCCAAGAACACAAAATCAGAAGTTAGAGAAGTATGAATTTGCATACGTTTATGACAGCATTATTTACAATTGCAAGGTCAGAAGTCAACCTAAGTGTCCATCAATGGTGGATTGCATAAAGAAAATGTGGTACATAAATACCATGGAATAGTACATAGCCATAACAAAGAATAAAATCGTGTCTTTTAAAGCAATGCGGGTGCAGCTGGGGGCCATTATCCTGAAGTGAGTTAATGCAGAAACAAAAAATAAAGTGCTACATGTTGTAACTTATAAGCGGAATGTGAACAATGGATACACATGGACATATAAATGAGAATAATAGACACTGGGGACTTCAAAAGAGGGGATGGAGAGAGAAGGGGAAAGGGGCTGAAGAACAACTTACTGGGGACGGTGTGCCCTATTTAAGTGATAGAAACCCAAATCCAGATCGCTCAAAAACCCATGTTACAAACCTGCCTGTGTACCCTTAAATTTAAAATTAAAAAAAAAAAAAAGAGAAAAGTATGAGTTTACACTTAGGCTCTGTCATTTAGTAGCTGTATATATTTAAGCAAGTTCCAAGACCTGTCTAAGCCTCAGTTTTAACATCTAGAAAATGGGAATGATGATAATAACTTACCTCATAGAGCTGTCAAGGCAATTAATGAGATAATGCACATAAAGTTCTTAGCATTGTCATATTGTTACAATACAATACATGAGCATATTATTATTATTATTATTACTCTAGCTTCCTTTTTTATTGTCTCCCCTAATCTCTTCTCTTTTTACACATACATATTCTCATCTTCTCTTAGGCTCACCTCAGATTTTTAAATATTTTTGAGTGTTGTTATGCAGTGGACTGAGTGAACACACAGGCTATATGCAAATTACCTCTGGAATTCATTCACCCCTATCTTTGCATTTCAATCAGATTCACATTTCAAAGGCCCAAGCCATCTCTGACAATTCTCCTGGTAATAGCTGCAGTGAGAACTTGAATATAGTCTCTGAGCCTTTTAAAAGCAAGATTTCTCAGTTATCATAATTAACCATATTTCAGAATATACAGAGTGCTATCAGTGAGCACTATCAAACTTTCAGAATCATCAGCACAAAACTAGGTTGAGTTGCATGGGAGAGAACTCTGAACCAGATTCTATCATTTCCTGTCTAAAAGTGAATCAACCATACCAGAGTGGTTCCTGCCCAGTGTTTGGGTGTAACAGTGTGTCAACAGCCTTCAGGAATAGAATTTTGTTAAGGTTTAAACTACAGGGCAAAATTTAATGAAGTATAAACTTCAAGTCTTGATATGCAGATTTAAATACAGACAGCAGAAGACCAGGTAAAGGAGTATAAAAGAGAAATAAAGAGGAAGTAAGGGAGGAGTGAGAAACAGAGAGACTTAGATTGTTGTCATGCAAATACTTGGTATTGCAAGACTGTTTTCTAAGTATTTGCTGTCTGTTAAGAACTTTCATTTTCCCCTGATATCTACTATATCTTTTCAGCAAAGAATATCTTTTAAAAATTCCAAATGCTTAATGAATTATCATAAAGGGCATTAAATTAAGAAAATAGATTCTCAGTTTTTGAAGAATTATAGTAGGTCCTTAGAAACTTAAATAGTTAGCAAGTTTTCAGATATTCCAAATTTAGAGTAAAACCCCAGTTTTCTGGAAATAAGTGATTCTGTGAGGTTAAATTTCCCTATAATTTAGTATTCATATGATTGGACACATTTTGCACTAATATATCTCTCCCACTTCTTAGCTTTATGAAGCTCTGATGTAGACTGTATCTCATACCTTTAATCTTTCTTTGATGCCTGAACATGTTCATCATTATCACCAGACAGTGACCAGGGTCAACATGAACATCTCGGGTATTTCTGTCTTACACTAACTGGCCTCAGACTGCCGTGTGGTAATAATTCTTATGTTTGTTTTTAAAATGGATTTCTGTCCCTTTCTTCTCCGTAAAATACAATTCAGCAATTACACACTGTTTTGGAAAAGATGTCTGACTGTAATAGTGCCTTTGACTGTCTCCTGTCTCATGGCAAAAGTAAAAAAAAAAAAAAAGGAAAATACAATATTTGAACTTTAATTTATTTAATTTCAAAAATAGGGTGAATGTCTACTCCATGCCAGTTGTGTGCTAGAAGTTGGGGATACAGAAATGAATAAACCCAAGTAGCTTCGGGGCTGATGAAGAAACAGGCTTTTATAAAATCAGATACAATACACTGCCATACAGATTCTTATAATGGTAAGAACCAAGTGCTTTACAGAGATCTCAAACTCAGATTCCCACAGAGATTGACCAGGTAAGATGAATGAGACAGCAACATAGGTTACAAAAGAATATAGGAAATTGTTCTACAGGAGAGGTTACAGTTAGGTCAGCTGCTACTTAGTTCCAGTTCAAGTTTATCAGACTGATTTTGGGGGCCAGTGCAGTCAGATCCTCATTGTTTAAACTGTAATTTTCTCATTTTAAAATCACTGGCCAGGCCAGGTGTAGCGGCTCAAGCTTGTAATCCCACAGTTTTTGGAGGCCAAGGCAGAAGAATTACTTGAGATTAGCCTGGATAATATAAAGATACTCCACCTCTACAAAACATTTTAAAACCTGGCACGGTGGTGCATGCATGTGGTCCTAGCTACTCAAGAGGCTGATGTGGGAGCATCACTTGAGACCAGGAGTTAAAGAGTACAGAGGGCTATTACCACACTACTGCACCACAGCCTGGGCAACAGAGCAAGACTTTACCTCTAAAACATGAAAATAAAAAATACAAATAAAAGCAGTAGTTAGACTTGATCAAGGGCTGCCCATTTGAGATCACTGAGTATAACAGGAATAAAATGAAAGATGTGTGATTGTGACTGTAAGGTTACCACACATGATACCTCTGAACCAAGCCTTACAAGATGAACCCAAAGAGTTGGAGTGATAGTCTGTTGACTTACACTCTCTAGCATACTATATATCTCCTTCATTTGTATGTCTGTTTCTCCTTCCCTTTCTCAAGGGCAAGGATTTGGAGCATTCAATACTTACTGCAAGAGCCAAGACCCTTTGCCTCCCAGAAGTAAAAAATTATTAATATGAGGCAAATTGATTAACAGGAGGGAAAGCAAAGAAATTTATTTAAAGTATACATATGGCAGTCTTCAGAATGAAGACCTAACCTCCCAGTGAGGTACAAAACTTACAAACCATCTTGAGGTTACTGAAAAAAATAGGGCCTTTGATTTTGATAAAACAGGTATAGGGGCAGGGGGAGAAGAGGAATTCTGTGGAGGGATAATAAATGATTACTGGATTGGGAAATAAAAATTAATTTAAATAGTTTTCTTTGGAATTCCAATGTATATGAAAAAGAGGCATTATCTTGTGAAAGAGTTTGTGCAGGTGTTGTTACATTCTGGATCTTTCAGGGAGAGAAAGAAAACTATTGCTCCCTTTGGTGGGTGTGGATCTCAGGCAGATAAAGGAATCTCAGCTTTTTTGGGAGAGATTGTTAAGGTTGTGTGGGAATGATCAGAGAGACCTTTAGGTTTCTTTAGTTCAGCATGTTCATTTGTCATATTTTGGAGTATCAACTTCTGAGCCCCAAACAATACCTATTTTATAGATTTTTAAAATCTCAGTAAAAGGTAATATCATGTCAAATATAATGTGAATATGGGCCAGGCATGGTGGCTCCTGTCTGTAATCCCAGCACTTTCGGAGACTGAGGTGGGAGGATCACTTGAGGTTAGAAGTTCAAGACCAGCCTTGCCAATATGGTGAAACCCTATTTCTAATAAAAATACAAAAATTAGCTGGGTGTGGTGGCATGCACCTGTAATCCCAGTTACTTGGGAGGCTGAGGTAGGAGAATCGTTTGAACCCAGGAGATGGAGGTTGCACTGAGCCAAGATTGCACCACTGCACTTTAGTCTGAGTGACAGAGCGAAACTCCGTCTCAAAAAACAAACAAACAAAACAAACATAATGTGGATATAAACATGTAAGATGTGGTGGGTGCAAGTGTTTGACTTTTCTTCCTTTTTCTTTTCACTTATTGAGCAAATGGATACAGGAGACAGAAATAAATTATTTCCGCAGACAGCGAAGGGAAGAGAGTCCTTGGCAGAACTTCCCTTCTAACAGAAAGAAGCCCAAGGAATCACTTCTTTTCTAACAAAGAGCAGCCTGAAAGATTGAGCTGCAAACATAGATAAGGAAGCTGGAAGCTTGCATGGGAGGAGGCCTGCAGCTGCACCAATAGAAAAGGGCTACCTGGGGGCCAGGCGTGTCCACTATGGGGCCCCACCTTCCCTTTTTTGTTAGCAAGTGTACAGTAAGAAAGAACTGGGCAACATGGAGAAACTGAGGAAGAGAACTCACATGCATAATAAAAAATTGGGGTGGGGGCTGCCAGAGCTTCGCTCCCTATGCAGATGGAACCGGCATTTTGTGCCCTATGTAAATCAGACACCATCTCCCCACTAGCTCATCTCTAAACCCCTCCCCCCCATTGCCTTTCACCACAGATTGGCAACCCATTTTTCCAAGATCCGTCCCTATAGCAGAGTTATTTATTCTCCGCCTATTTCCTCTCTTAATCTCACTTTTTGTATGTCCACTTCCTTAATCTCCATGGCTGTGAGACAACAAACCTCAGTGTCACCCCAGACAACAAGACCACTTTGCAAATAAGTATTAAGACTCTACTATGTGCCAGACACTGTTTTGTGTACTGGAATACAGCAGTGAATCAAACAGGCAAAGCCTCCATCCTCAGGGCACTTACAGATGAGCTGGAAAAACGTAGGCAATAAACAACTAATTAGATTCACAAGAGCATACATATGAGTGATTTGGGTTTAATCAATGTATATCTACTCATTGCATATATATTTATCTGTTTATTGTCTGCATATTTCCAGCTAAAATGTAAGCATACTATCTATATGTAAGCATGTATAGATACCATATATAAATATGTGTGCACTTTTTTATATATATGTAAACACACACATACATGTGAAATAATGGCTATGGTACAAAATAAAGCAGAGAAAGAGGTATAGGTTGTGCTAGGATAGGTGTGAAAAATATTATTCTTAAATATAGGAGGTCAAGGAGGATGTTCCTATTTCCATTAGAAGATGACTTTTAACAGAAATGTAAAAGTTGTATATATTTCCAAGTGAAGGATGGTCCAGACTGAGGGACCTGCAAATGAGTTGAGAAGATGCTTGGAAGAGCACAGAGGACAATGCAGCTGGAGAAGCTGGGCCAAAAGAGTGGTGGGAGGCAACCTCGGGGAGTCAGCAGGGGCCAGATCCCCAGGTCCTCCTGGCCTCTGTAAGGTGAGAAGCCCCTGGGAGCTCTGAGTGGAGAAGTGGCATGATCTGACTTCAATTCTGAAAGGATCATTCAGTATGTTGTGCAAAGAATGGAATGTAAAGAACAGAGTTAAGTGAGGAAAAATAAATTGTTAGGAGGCATTACAGTTAGCCAGGAGAGCAATGAGAGTCATGACGGTACTAAAATATTAACTGGTCAGGTTCTGGAGATATTCTGAAGGTAAAATAGTCAAGATTTGTTGGTAGATTGGATATGGGTTGGGAAGAAAGAGAAATGCAAAAGATAATAACAAGATTTTTTTTTCTGAGCAATGGAAGGGTGGAGTTGCTAAATAACATGGCAAAAGCAGACTATGAAGAGATGAGATTAGGAGGTGATTTTGGCCATGATGAATTCGAAATGCCTCCCAAACATCTAAATGGAGGTGTCCAGTAGGCAGGTGTATACTCACGTCTGGTGTCTGTGGAAGAGGTCTGAGCTGGAGGTATAAATACATCAGTTATCAGTGTGTGGATGGTATTTAAACATTTGTATATAGTAAGATCAATTGAAGAGTAAGATTAATAAAGAGAAAAGACATAGGGACTGAGTCTTGGGTTATTCTATTATAGCTGTTGAAAATAGGAATAAAAACAGTAAAGTTAAGTTGAAATAGGAGGACAACCAGGAGACAGTGACTTTCTGAAAGGCAAGTGAAGAAAGTGTTCTCAAGAAAATGAGGGGATCGATTGTGTCAAATACTGTTAGGTAGGCCAAGTAAGATGGGAGCTGAGAATTGCTCTCAGATTTAGTAAATGAAGGTATGCAGTGACCTTGATTGAAGTTGTTTTGGTGAAGACCGGATTGGGAAGAGATCCAGACAGAAAGTGAGATAAATTGAAAACAGAGGTTCCTACAAAGGAGATAACAGAAATGATATAAATGTGAGGTCAAGAGGCGGAAGATATTTTATTTTTCGGCATACTCCTGACTGACAAGAGTGAATCAGTAGAGATGGGATGCAAGAGAAAGGAAATACTCTGAAATGAAGTGACATTCTTGAATAAGGAGAGGAGAAGGCATTTAGGAAACAAGTAGTGAAAATGATCTTAGATTTGACTGCAGTTTATCCACAGTTACATAAAGGATGATGATATCTGTAAGTTCAGAAACCAATAGGTTGGTATAGGTGACGGTGTATGTGAGGAAGTTCTCTTGTAATTGGTTCTATCTTCATTAAAGTCAGAAAAGTCGTTAGCTGAGAGTGAGGAAGTGAGACAATCGGAGGTAAAAAAAAGAGAGGAATTAGATAGTTATTTAAGATATTGGGAAAGTGGATGGATTATATAGCTGAATTGTCAGGTGGCTTAATTGTCCACTTGATATTATGTCATGTTATGTGAAACAAGTTAACAGGCTTGTATATTTTTCACAAGCCATTTCTGCTGTTCAAAGTGCCGGACTAAAATGGGAAAAATGTTAGATAACAACAAATTGATATTTTTTTCTAGGTAAGGACAGGTATACCTTTTGTTGCACTTTCTTTCATTACACTTCAGAGATACAGCATTTTTTACACATTGAAAGTTTGTATCTGCTTCAAGCAAGTCTATTGACACCATTTTTCCAACAGCATGTGCCCACTTTGTACTTTTGTCACATTTTGATAATTCTTGCAAGTTTTCAATTTTTAAATTATTATTATATCTGTTATACTGATTTGTGTTCAACAATCTTTGATGTTACTATTGTAATTATTTTGGAGAATCACAAACTGCACCCATATAAGATGATGAACTTGATTAATAAATGTTGTATGTTTTCTGACCACTTCAACCATTGGCCATCCCCCTCCTTCTCTCTCTTTAGGCCTCCCTATTTCCTAAGACACAACAATATTGAAACAAGGCTAATTAATAACCATGCAATGACCTATAGATGTTTAAGTAAAAGGAAGAGTTGTATACCTCTCACTTTAAATCAAAAGCTAGAAGTGATTATGCTTTGTGAGGAAGGCATGTCAAAAGCCTAGATTGGCCAAACGCTATATTAGTCTATTTTCACACTGCTAATAAAGACATACCTGAGACTGGGTAATTTATAAAGAAAAGATGTTTAGTTGACTCACAGTTTCACAGGGTTTGGGAGGCCTCAGGAAACTTACAGTCGTGGTGGAAAGGGAAGCATCCTTCTTCACATGGCAGCAGCTAGGAGAAATGCTGAGCAAAATGGGGGAAAGCCCCTTATAAAACCATCAGCTCTCATGAGAACTCATTATCACAAAAACAGAATGAGAGTAACCACCTACATGATTAAATTATTTCCCACTGGATCCCTCCCAAGACACATGGGGATGATGGAAACTACAATTCAAGGTGAGGTTTGGGTAGGGAGACAGCCAAACTGTATCACTAGGCCACTTGTGCCAGACAATTAGCCACATTGTCAATGCAAAGTAAAATTTCTTAAAGGAAGTTAAAAGTGCTGCTCCAGTAAACACAGAAATGATAGAAAAAAGAAGTGAATCATTCTTACTGCTGGTATAAAGAGTATTTTAGTAGTCTGGACAGAAGAACAAATCAGACACATTTCCTTCAGCCAAAATGCACTAACTCTCTTCAATACTATGAACACTGAGAGAGGTGAGACAGTTGAAAACTAGCAGTAGTTGGTTCATAAGGTTTAAGGAAAAAAGTTCTTTCCATAACAGAAAAGTGCAAGGTAAAGCAGTAAGTTTTGATATAGAAGCTGCAGCATGTTATTCAGAAGCTCTAGCTAAGCTCATTGATGAAGGTCACGACACTACACAATTTCTAAACAGTAGGTCACCACAGAGTCTGTTCTATTATGAGACTAGATTTTCAATGTAGACAAAACAGCTTTCTCTTGGAAGAAAATACCATCTAGGCCTTTCATAGCTACAAAGAAGTCAATGCTTGGCTTCAAAGTTTCAGAGGACAGGCTGAGTCTCTTGCTAGGGGGCTAATGCAGCTGATGACTTTGAGTTGTAGCCAATGCTCATTTTCCATTCCACAAACCCTGGAGCCCTTAAGAATCTAATTTACCTGTTCGCTATATATGGAACAACAAATCCTGGATGACAGCTCATGTGTTTACAGCATGGTTCATTATTGACTCATAATAGTCATAACAGACTCATTATTGTTGCTTACTGTTTAGAAGGACTTTTTTCAAAATATTATTGCTCATTGACAGAGCACCTAGTCACCCAAGAGCTCTAAGAGAGATGTACAGGGAAATTAATGTTGTTTTCATGCTCATAAATCAAGCAGTAATTTTTGACTTTCATGTCTTATTATTTAAGACATATATTTTGTAAGGTTATAGCTGTCATAAATAGCAATTCTTCTGATGGATCTCAGCAAAGTAAATTGAAAACCTTTGGAAAAAAATTCACTATTCTAGATGCCATTAGTAACAATTGTGATTTAGAGAAGGTCAAAATGTCAACCTTAACAGAAATTTTAAAGAAGTTGATTCCAACTCTTCTGGATGACTTTTAGAGGTTCAAGACATCAATGGAGGAAGTCACTGCTGATGTCGTAACAACAACACAAGAATTAGAATGAGAAATGGAGCTTGAAGATGTGACTGAATTGCCTAATCTCATAATAAAATTTGAACTGATAAGAAATTGTTTCTTATGGATGAGCTAAGAAAATGGTTTCTTGAGATAGAATCTACCCCTGGTAAAGATGCTGCGAACATTTTTGAAATGACAACCAAAGATTTAGAATATTGGGTCTCCTTAGCAGGTTGAACAGTGGCAAGATTTAAGAGAACTGATTCCAATTTTGAAAGAAGTTCTACTATGGGTCAAATAGCATCATATGCTATAAAGAAGTCTTGTTAAAGGAAACGTCAGTTGGTGTGACAAATTTCATTGTTGTCTTATTTTAGAAAGTTGCCACAGCCACTTTAACCTTTAGCAACCACCACGTTTATCAGTCATCAGCCATCAACATCGAGACAAGATCTTCCCCCAGCAACTTACTAAAGGCTCAGATGATCGTTAGCAGTTTTTAGCAATAAAGTTTTTAAAATTAAGATATATACATTTTTAGACATAACGCTATTGCACACAGTAGACTACAGTGTAGTTTGAACATAACTTTTATGTGCACTAGGAAAAGAAAATTTGTGTGACCCACTTTATTGAGATACTGGATTTCTTGCCATGGTCTGGAACTGAACCTACAAGGTATGTCTTATAAGGAGAAAGGGGCAAAGGATTTGAGAGTTTATTGAGCATGATCTCAATAGAGCCACGGAATATAAGCTTTCCTCTTTCCTCCTGCAAGTGTTTACTGATAGCTTGTGAAACATCTTGCTGAATTTTGGGGATGGAGAATGAACAGACATGGTTCTTGCTCTGAGAAGAGAAATTGTATTATAGTGTATGATTTCTCAAACTGTAGTTATTCAAATGTCCCATCATATTTTTATCATATCTTTGTGCTCCCTATATTACCATATGGTGTTTTTAAAAATTATATACCCTTTTATATCTTAATAAACTTTTGAAAATACATTATTTTTTATCTCAATGAAAAGCCAGTCTCATTTGCCACAAATAGAAGGTAATTGTTAAACTCAGTACAATTAAAACTGTATGTATAACTAATTTCAACTCAGCTACTTTATTTGCTGAAGGCTCCAAGGCTAGATTTGCTGTGTGTTTGATAAATAAGGGAAATTACTAAATATAAAAGAGTTGTTAAGGACATACTAGCACAAGACTTAGCCCTTCTCCAGTCATCAGAAGGACTGAAGGAAAGGCAAAGGATATTTTTTTCCACGTATCCTTCACTGCTACGACATGCACCACAGAGTACAATGGAAATACAACTCTTGTTTCTCTAGCGGTGCACATCTATGTTGAAAGAAATGCAAATCCGGTAGGAAGACAGCCATACAAACAAACAAGTACAAAATATGTGACAAGGATGAGAAACAGATTCTACCTAGGGCATAGATTGTGAAAAGCCTTGAAAACCACAGTAAATGAGTTCATCATTCATTGCAAAAATAGAGTTTAGAAATCAAGAGATGACTTGAGGATGAGTGTCCAGAGAATTGTGTTATTGTTGAGTTAGAAACTAAATCTGCAAGTCAGACTCCATAGAAAGTGAGCCACATGGTAAATGGATTATCCATTCTGTTAAATCACAGATGGCCATGGAAGACTCCACCACCACAGTGGGGTTAGTATCATTCTTTTACACCGAGGCTTGTTTGGAACATGAACCTCACCTGCTATTAAAAAAAAATCCATTCTGGGCTAGAGAAAAGAAATGTGAAGGCAGAGATACCAGTTAAGAGAGGAAGTAACCCAGATTGGAGCCTATAATGTCCAAAATACATTAGTAGAAGTTGGAATGGTAAGGTAGAATTGGAGATAAAAGACATTTGACTCTAGAACCTATAGGGCTTAGTGATAGATGGATTAGGGCAAATACATAAGAGGAGGAATGATCCTAAGATGACATGAAATGGGAGTTACAATTTAAGAGACTTGTGTCGTCAAACTTTGTGAACTATTTTAACTGCAAACAGTCTTTTCTGGCTTATTTTCTGCTTCTTCCCCTTGAAGTTGCCCACAAATGAAGTTGCCAAATATAAAACTTTCTTATTTATAAGGCATGTCTGAACTACAAATTCAATATTAAAACATAAATGAAATTATTCTTTATTTAAATGTTAGATTTCTAATAAAGGCTTAGCCTGAAATTTGGCATGGGAAGGGTCCATTAGGTGGTAAACCCCATGAAGATGGCAATAATATCTGTTTTTCAATAAATAGCTATTTAATAAATGAAAGTATTCTAAATCTCACCATGTCAGTTTTTTACTTGATCAGATTGCTTTATTTATTCATTCCATTAAAAGTATTCATTGAGAACTACTTTCTACAGGCATCAGGCTTTATAATCAAACAAAAACATCGTTGGTTTTCACAGATCCTTCTAGAGGATGAGGTAAAGTATAATAAAACAAGCACACAAATAATTTTTACATTGCAAGTGTAATTACATGCTACTAAGAGAGCTATGCGTTGTCAGGAGAACATGAATACATTTGTTAATTCCATAGTTATTTGTTGAACACTACTGTGTAATATGCACTAACAATATATATATAAGGTTTGTGGAAAAGTAATTGCAGTGTTTGTAATAAAAAGTAATGGCCAAAACCGCAATTACTTTTGCACCAATCTAATATACACACACACATATGTATACGTGTATTAGCTTATGCAACAGTGAGATGTAGCCATATCAGTATATTAGCTTTTGGTAAACAGGAAGAAGGATAGGAGTTCACAGGAGGTCATGATTTTAAATAAAGTAGCCTAGAAGGGAAGAATTCGGTGGGAAGGTGACTTAAATAAGCATGTGAAAGAAAAAATCCATTTAGGCTTTCTCTCTCCTTCGTCTCAAAGCATAACACTTTACAGAAACTGGGGTTGTTGTGAGGATTAAATGAGATAACATAAGTGAAACTATCTAAAGTAGGACCTGGAGTCAGTTCCTAAGTGAATGAATCTATTTCCTGGATTCAGAAGAGGTGCTGAAATGTGGTCCACATATGTCTACATTTTCTCTTCCTTGTTCCATCACCTTCTAAAACAAATAAATCAGCCTCCCCCACTCATTCTTAATGTAGTAAGCTGTATTTTCTTGTAACTAATACATTTTGTACTTCGGCTTGCTCCTGTTCATTCAGCATTTTTAATTCCACAGTCCCTGTAGAAACCAGGCTTGCAATGAACTCTTGTTTGTTCTACGCATTGCTTGAGGCCTGTAGAAAAGCAACGCAAATAATATTCAGTGGCAGTTCTAGGTCAGAATGTAAAACACCCTGGGCAAATCTCCTTGTGTGCATTACAGTGTCTGAAGCTAGTTGTAGCAGATTGGGTAGCACTCAGTTCGCAGGACAACTTGGGGAGGATGCATAGCCTTTTAAATCTCAGTCTTCTCAGCTACAAAACAAAAAGAAAGCTAACCTTTTCTGACCCCTTCCAAACATTAGGAGAGGGAAATAAGTTCATGTTTGGAAAGGCCTGTGTGACCCTTGAAGCCAAGACATTATCAAAGTACAAAGTAAATTACAAGAACTGTTTGCTAGCCCATTAGTAACTCAAATAGCACAAGGGGCTCCTCCTGTCAAATCCTAGTTAGGCTTGTAGTACATACTTGCTTTGTTCATGAGGTTAAAAATGGAAATAAAATACTTGGAAACTCTCATTGGGTTTATTTTTGGAAAGGTTTTGCAGTAGAAATCCTTATGAGCACTGACAGGTTCTCTTCCATAGGTGCATTTAGCCCCAGTCCCTTCCCCAAGCCCTTGGAGTCTGGAAGTAAGGTAACATTTGGAGCTCAGATCCCAGAGACAAGACTTGAGGACTTTTGTGACTGTAGTCAAGTGTCTTAGCATCACCGATACTCTGTCTCTGGACGTGTAAAGTGAGAATCATCATCATCAGCATCATAATTACTTTTCAGTTATGATGTCTCTTTAACATAATTAAATAGCTAAAATATATGGACTGTTCACTCTTACTATGTTAATCCCTCTATTATACTATCTCCTTAAATCCCCACAAAACTTTATGAGATGTGGTTTATTATTATCCTTAATTTTCACAGGAAAAAAATGAGGCAGTGAACAGTTGAAAAAATTACCCCTATTAACAGCTCTCAAAAGCAGGGAGCCTGAGATTCCTTTCTTCACAAATCTGCTGAGCCCAGACTGAAAATGAAGCCTTACCTTGCTGAGCTCTATTCATCTTTATATACACTAGACATGGCATGGAGTGGTCAGTACTCCCAGTGTTATCCAACTGTGGAGCAGTAATGCTTTTTGATTTGTAAAGCATTATTAAAATGATCATATTCTGATTAATAGTCACATTTCCACAGGACAAATGTGTCCATCAAACTTTTCTGAAGGACAACAAGCATTGAGATATTTGCTGCATCGGCCTGTTTAGCACTGGATGGATACAGAAATAAATCCATTCTAGCTAAGATGAGAAGAGTGAGGACTGGTGCCTGGGTGTACTAAGACAATACTTCGATTTTCCAAGGGTGTATTTAGTCTCTTTTAGGCCCGTGAATCTACAGTGTTAAGCCAAATTATGACTATTATAATCTGCAACTTATTCACATACTTTAAGAGATAAATATTTGGAATGGGGGTGTGAGAGAGGGAGGGGTGGCAAAAAGCAGACATAAGTACAAAACATTTGGCTCCTGATAGGACATTTTCAGTGTCTTTTATACACGAACCATCATTTAGGACAAAACTGCATCTCATCCCAAGTTAGACAGCAATGTTTGCGAATTAGGTGGACTGGAGAGCTAATATTTCTTCCATCCCTAGTTGTTTGGAAGAAAAGACAAAATTTGACTGCATGTTTATGAGGCAGAGAGAGAGGCCAGTATTTGAGAACTGATATTTAAATGAACAACTTGATTTTTGCCAAACTTTGATATTTGATCTTTTTGGGATAGGAGAGAAAAGAGAAAAAAATGTTGACTCATCTAATATTTGGGAATGTCTCAAAGGATTACATTTTATAGAGGTGAGTAGGGAACAGGAAGAAAAGACAAAATTTGATTGCATGTTTATGAGGCAGAAAGAGAGGCCAGTTTTTGAGAACTGACATTGAAATGAACAACTTGATTTTTGCCAAACTTTGGTATTTAATATTTTTTGGGATATGAGAGAAAAGGGGAAAAAATGTTGACTCATCTAATATTTGCTAATGTCTTAAAGTGCTGTAAATTTTACTGGGGTGGGTAGGAACAGGACAAAGTGGACTGATAAAGTGGAAAATAACCATCCAGGTCATTAGAAGTCAATAGATACACTAACGATCATGTTGGTCTTTTAATTCCAAGGCATCTTCTGCAACAATATTCAAACTATGCCTGGGGTAAAGAAAGTGGATTCAAAACCAACCAAAATAACATTCAGTTCACTGCAGAAACCTCTCAGATATATAAAATTGGGTATCACAAGATTGAAAACAATAAAACAATGTCTTTTTGTTTGTTTTCATATCAAGAGGTGATTAAATGCTAAGGTTAAGTGGTCTTACAGCCTCAAAACTTAGACATTCTACTTTTACCTTTCACAAAGTGGTATCATATGAGAACTAAGCTCACACCAATTCAGCAACAAGCAGTCTCAAAAAGGACAAAACAATAAATTGTTCAGGTTATTTCTCCCATCGCTCTACTAATTCCTATTTCAGTAATGTGCTGAATAGGGTGACAAGGGCAGAAAGAGGGACATATCCTTTTCTAGAATTGTAAAAAAGTAAAAAACTCTAGGGATGTTGAACCTACTCTCCTTGAAGGATATGCCAGTCTACAAAGTAGCCTTGCACACCTTTCTAATTCATTTTCAAGTTGTACATTAAAATAAATATCCCACACTGACTTCAGAACTTTGTCCTTCAGGAAGATACAGTCCTACCATACTGCAATCAAACTGATATTCCAAAATGTGTCAGACCATGTACCTCCCTAAACAATGCTTTCACACTCAATTATTCCACAAATATTTAATGAGCACCTACTATTTTGTTGCAGGTATTGGAAATACAGTAGTACATAAAATAGAAAGTATTTCTTCTGGTTAACTTTTATCCCAGTAGAGAAAAGCAGAAGATAAACAAATCAACACGTACTAAGCAAGATGATCCCAGGTAACAGAAAATGCTAAGGAGAAAACAAAACAGAGTGATGGAGAAATTGGTGATTCAATTTAAGACTGAGCTACAGGAAGTATTCCTTCTAAGAAGGAGATATTTATGCAGAGACATGATTGGCAATTGTTGGGAAGGAGTCAGCACAGAGCCTCTGGGGTGGGGAAATCAGAGACATAACTTACTGCAAAGGCGCTGAGACAGGAAGGAACTTGGCTTGTTTGGGCAGCAGACAGAATATCAGCAGAGCTGTAGCTTCAGAAGCATTCGCTACTAGTAAGCTCTTTGTCAGCATAAAAAACATGACTTGATCTGATATCACCCAACTTTTCAATTTCATCTCTTGACACTCTTTCACTTGCTCCTCTAGTTTTGCTGAACTACTTGGAAACTTCTTGTGTGTGTGCCAGGCTGCTCATGTCTCCATTTATCAGTACACACTGTTATCCCTGCCTGAAATGTGCTTTTCTATTCTGTAACCTGGTGAATCCCACTCACTTTTGAAGATAAATCTTGCCTTTCATCCCTGTGGAATCACAGAGAGAAAATGATTAACTGCCCAAATTATCCAAGCTACTATCAGTATCAAAGGGCTTTACTGCTTCTTTTAGAGCCTATATTCTAATTGAGTATTCTTTTTTAATGCTCTACTTTGACTTATCATAGAATTTAGCATAACTTTTTAGGTTATAGACTCCAGAAAAAGTGCACCTTTCCTACGTCTAACACAAAAATATAGGCCAGCAGTCAGTACATTAATCAATTATTTGTCCTCCCTTTTTCCCTCCCTCCCTCCCTTCCTTTTTTCCTTTCTTCCTCTCCTTGCTTCTTTCCATTCATTTAGCTAAATTTAAGTATAATATTTGATATTTCCCTTTTTCTCATCCCTTACATCCATATTATTAGGCTCTGACCTGAACTACTCACCTTCACAAAGTCATGCTGTTACCATCCTCTGTCTTCACTAAATATGATACTGGAGGTCTCGTGTTCTTTCTTCCCTTCCTATGCACCCAGAAGGGCCTTTACATTGTTAACCTCTCAAAGGGACTGACTATTCCAGATCAGCCTGCTTCATGCAGCAATCCTCTCTCCATGCTTTCTGTCGTATCACCACTTACTTCCTTCAAAAGACTTATCAAAATATTTTGTTTACCTTTATATAGTCCACTTTTTACTTTAATATAAGTTCCTTGAGGACTGGGACCTTGGATGCTTTGTACATCATTGTGTCCTAGTACTCAGCATAGCATTTGGCACATAGCAGGTGTTCAATATGTACCAACTGAGTAAGTGAGTGAATGAATAAATGAACATGCACTTGAACACATGTACATGTATCATGCCAAGCTCTGTGCTAGGTAATGGAAATTAATTTTTTAAAACTATGTTCAAATATATATTTTTAAATTTAATTTTTAATTATTACTTTTCTTTTGATAGGGGTCCCCTGTGTTGCCCAGGCTGGTCTTAAATTCTTGGCCTCAAGTGATTCTCCCATCTTGGCCTCCCAAAGTGCTGGGATTACAGGTATGAGCCATTGTGCTCCACCAATTTTTTTTAAAAAGTTAAGTTATGGCCTTTGCTCTTGAGTTCCTTTTTCCTTCCTTTTAAGTCTAGCCTTTCTTTATTCTGTTCTCACACTTAAGAAAAATACTGTTTAGTGCATGGAGTTAGAACCTTGTGGTAATGCCCTAGAAGGGAGGTCAGAGTTTCACGTGGATTAAGGAAAAAAAAAGTTACCTATGTTTTTTAAAGAGTCCCTAACCTTGGGTAATCATTTTGTAGTCTCTTGAATTTGATAATAAGATGGTGTGAATAGGTTAGATCAATTATATCCCCTAATTAACACTCATCACAGAGTACTGTGGTTAATGTTTTATATACCTTCCTTACCAGATTCTGAGATACTCAGCAGTAAGCACTTCGTCTTGTTTATTTTTGTTTCCTGTCTTCATCTAGTATCAGCATAGGCGTACTAAATTTTTTCTAAGACAACAACCTAGGTATAAACTTAATTGTTTTTCAGAGCATGTGGAAAGCTTGAGAGATTATGTTAGCAATCTTCTAACTTTTCAGATTTGAAAAATGACAGAAAGGATTGTGTTCAAAATAAATGGCAAAGACAAAACTGTGACTTGGGTCTATGATTCCATAACTTGAGTACTTCTTCATTATTCCAAGTCATATCTTTATCTGAGAGGAAAAATGAAAACACCATTCTTGGGAGTCATGCTGGTTAATGGAATCTCTGCTCTCTTGGGGCAAGACAGCAAACAACAAATTAAAAATAAATGCTGAGCTGGCATGAAAATGATGTTTCATGTAAAGATGACACAGGCATATACCAATGGGATAGCAAAGAAATTCTATAGTTTCTGAGATCATGATTAGCAACAGGGAGCTATAAACTGTCACTAAATTCATCTGTCAGGCAATGCTGGAGAGAAACATTCCCTTTTCAAGGCTGCTCTACTTTCAGTCACAATAAAGAATTAGACCTGAGAGCAACTTGGAGGCAGGCAGCATAGCCATTCTTTTTGCATCCTTACATCCATAGGGTTAACAATTTTCAAATAATTCACATAATGGTTAACTTTGTGTTTAGTTGACTGGGCTACAGAGTACCCAGATAGCTAGCTAGATATTATTTCTTGGTGTGTCTGTGAGGCTGTTTCTGGAAGAAATCACCATTTGAATCAGTAGGTTGAGTAAAGAAAATCGATCTTCCTAATGTGGATGAACATCATCCAATCTATTGCAGGTTGAACAGAACAAAAGACAGAGAAGGGAAACTTCTTTCTCTTTGCCCAACTGAGCAAAGTGAGACATTGGACTTTTCCTGCCCTCAGATCAAGGCCTGTACTAGCTGCACTCCTGGTTCTCAGACTTTCAGACTTGAAGTAGAACTTACACCATCAGTTTTTCTGGTTCTCAAGAGTAGCTTGTGGACAGCAGAACAAGATACACTTGTCTCGTGCCTAATACAAACATGAGTTTCTTGTGTCAAGTCTTAATAAATTAATCAATCATTTCTCCTTCCTTTTTTGAAAGGAATCATACTACCAGCTTTCTGAGATCTCCAGCTTGCAAATGGCACCTTGTGGGACTTCTCAGCCTCCATAATCATGTGAACCAATTCCTTATAATCTCATTCTCTCTTTCAATACAGTCATCCCTCCATATAGGCAGATTTTGCATCTGTGGATTTAACGAACTATAGATCAAAACCAGTGATTATGTTGGGCCAACAGAACTTATTTTTCATCCATGATTGGTTGATTCCACAGACACAGAATCATGGAGCTGAACGTCCAATTGTGCCATGCTAAAAATTATATAAGGGACTTGAGCATTCTCTAATTTTTGTTTTGTGGGATGTCCTGTAACCAATTCCCCATGGTTTCAGAGATCTGACCATGTCTGTCTATCTATCTGTCTATCTATCAGCTATCTCCTATTTGTTCTGTTTTTCTAGAGATCATTGACTAATGCACAGCATTTTAAATTCTTGAATAGTTAGTAAGCCTTATAGGTGATAGATGTTAACTGGAACACTCAATTCACCAGAATAATTGTATTTTCCAGATTCTTGACAAAATCCTCATTTAATTTCCTTGATTTTCTTAATATAATTGAGGAGCAAAGATAATAAAGGAATCTATGAATAGTCAGGACCCCAATATTTATTGAGCACTTTTGTTGGTGATGACTGCTTTCCCAGCATAGTTCAATAGCCATAGTGGTCCTTGTTGTTTATGCAGCATCTTGGGTAAACAGTTTCTTACCCAAACTTTAATGTCAGTTCCCTCTTGGTCTTACTAGATTACTTTAGTATTTCATCTGTCATATTTCATCTATATCTAAATAGCCCATATTTTTGACCTTTTATCATCTGCTCTGCTAATGTACTCCTGGGCTATGCAGGAAGCCCTTTTGATGGTTTAACTGTGGTTTGCAAACAAAGACCAGACAGCTAGTCTAGGGAGAACTCCCATCTGGTCTAGGCAATTCTTTCTTCTCAAAAACTATTGTGTTAACCCAAACAATGTGCAGTGGAGTCAAAATTTACACGTAAAACAAAATGTAGAAAATAAAAATTTTTTAA
>PVKP010022312.1:0-37878 GCA_004027715.1 Plecturocebus donacophilus | reverse complement strand
AAAAAAAGAAAACAGGAAAACAGCTATGAAAAAAAGTTTCCTTAATACCCCCAAAAGATCACATTAGCTTACCAGCAATGGATCCAAACCAAGAAGAAATCTCTGAGTTGCTAGAAAAAGAATTCAGAAGGTCGATTATTAAGCTAATCAAGGAAGCATGCACCAGAGAAATGTGAAGTCCCAGTTAATGGAAAAAAAAAAGATAGAATACATGAAGGGAAAAATCTTCAGTGAAATAGATAGCACAATTAAAAAACAATTACAACTTCTGAAGATGAAGGACACACTTAGAGAAATTCAAAATACACTGGAAAATCTCAGCAATAGAATCAAACAAGTAGAAGAAAGAACTTCAGAGCTCGACAACAAGGCTTTTGAATTAACTCAATCCAACAAAGACAAAGAAAAAAGAATAAAAGAAAATGAACAAAGTCTCCAAGAAATTTGGGATTATGTTAAATGACCAAACCTAAGAATATTTGATGTTTCCAAGGAAGAAGAGAAATTTAAAAGTTTGGAAAACATATTTGAGATGATAATTGAGGAAAACCTCCTCAACCTTGCTAGGGATTGAGCCATCCAAATACAAGAAGCCCAAAGGACACCTGGGAAATTTATCACAAAAGATCAACAGGATCTCTAAAGTCAAGACAAAGGAAAGAATCTTAAGAGCTGTGAGGCAAAAGCATCAGGTTATCTATAAAAGAAAATCTATCAGATTAACAGATTTATCAACAGAAACTCTACAAGCTAGGAGATATTGGGATCCTATATTTTGCCTCCTTAAACAAAATAATTATCAGCCAAGAATTTTGTATCCAGCAAAACTAAGCTTCATAAATGAAGGAAAGAGAAAGTCTTCTTCAGACACACAAATGCTAAGAGAATTTGCCACTACCAAGCCAGCACTACCACAACTGCTAAAAGGAGCTCTAAGTCTTGAAACTAATCTTTAAAATACACCAGAACAAAACCTCCTCAATACATAAATCACACAGTACCTATAAAACAAAAAACATAATAAGTTTAAACAAACATATTTAGGCAACAAATGTCATGACAAATAAAATAGTACCTCACATCTCAATACTAACATTGAATATAAATGGCCTAAATGCACCACTTAAAAGATACAGAATGGAAGAATGGATGAGAATTCACTAACCAAGTATCTGCTGTCTTAAAGAGACTCACTTAACACATTAGGACTCACATAAATGTAAAGAAAAGGGATGGAAAAAGATATTTCATGCTAATGGACACCAAAAGTGAGCAGTAATAGCTATTCTTACATCAGAAAAATACAAATTTTAAAGCAATAGCAGTTAAAAAAGGCAAAGAGGGACATTACATATTGATAAAAGAACTCGTCCAGCAGGAAAATATTACAATCCTAAATATATATGCACCTAATACTGGAGCTCCCAAATTAATAAAACAATTACCACTAGACCTAAGAAATAAGACAGACAACAATGGAATAACAGTGAGACACTTTAGTACTCCTCTGACAACACTGGACAGGTCATCAAGACAGAAAGTCAGCAAAGAAACAATGGATTTAAATATATCCTAGAACAAATGAACTTAACAGATATTTACAGAACATTCTACCCAAAAATTGAAGAATATACATTCTATTCATCAACACATGGCACATTCTCCAAGATAGACCATATGATAAGCCACAAAACAAGTTTCAATACATTTTTTTAAAAATTAAATTATATCAAGTCCTCTCTCAGACCACAGTGGAATAAAATTGGAAGTCAACTCTGAAACGAATCGTCAAAACCATGCAAATACATGGAAATTAAATAACCTGCTCTTGAATGATCAATGAGTAAGCAATGAAATCAAGATGGAAATTTAAAAATTCTTTTAACTGAGTGATAATAGTGGCACAACCTATCAAAACCTCTGGGAGACACAAAGGTGGCACTAAGAGGAAAGTTCATAGCATTAAATGCCTACATTCAAAAGTCTGAAAGAGCGCAAATAGACAATGTAAGGTCACATCTTAAGGAACTAGAGAAGCAAGAGAAAACCAAACCCAAACCCAGCAGAAGAAAAGAAATAACAAAGATCAGAGCGGGACTAAATAAAATTGAAACAAACAAAAAAATTATCAAAGGTAAGTAAAACAAAAATCTGGTTCTTGGAAAAGATAAATAAAATTGATAAACCATTGCAAGATTAACCAAGAAAAGAAGAGAGAAGACCCAAATAAGTTCAATTAGAAATGAAACAGAAGATATTACAACTGATGCTACAGAAATACAAAAGATCATTCAAGACTCTATGAACACCTTCATGCACATAAACCAGAAAACCTAGAGGAGACAGATAAACTCCTGGAAATATACAACCCTTCTGGATTAAACCAAGAAGAACTAAAAGCTCTCAACAGACCAATAACAAGCAGCAATATTGAAAAGGTAATTTTAAAAAAATGCCAACAAAAAAATCCATGACCAGGCAGATTCACAGCTGAATTCTATCAGACATTCAAAGAAGAATTGATACCAATCCTATTGACACTATTTCACAAGGCAGAGAAAGAGACAATCTTCCCTAAATCATTCCATGAAGCCAGTACCACCCTAATACCAAAACCAGGAAGGGACATAGCAAAAAAAGAAAACTACAGACCAATATCCTTGATCAACATAGCTGCAAAAATCCTTAACAAAATACTAGCTAACTGAATCTAACAGCATATAAGAAAGATAATCTACTATGATCAAGTGGGTTTCACACCAGGGATACAGGGCTGGTTTAACATATGCAAGTCAATAAATGTGATACACCACATACACAGAATTAAAAACAAAAATTATATGATCATTTCGATAGATGAAGAAAAAACATTTGACAAAATCTAGCATCCCTTTATGATTAAAACCCTCAACAAAATCTACATCAAAGGTACATACCTTAAGGTAATAAGAGCCATCTATGACAAACCCACAGCCAACATTACACTGAATGGGGAAAAACTGAAACCATTTCCCCTGAGAACTGAAACAAGACAAGGATGCCCACTCTCACCATTTCTATTCAACACAGTAGTGGAAGTCCTAGCCAGAGTATTCAGACAAGAGAAAGATATAAAGGGCATCCAAATTGGTAAAGAGGAAATCAAACTGTCATTGTTTCCTGATGATATTATCATATTCCTAGAAAACTCTAAAAACTCCTCCCAAAAGCTCCTAGAGCTGATAAATGAATTCAGGAAAGTTTCAGGACACAACATTAATGTATACAAATCAGTAGCACTGCTACAAGCAACAGCAACCAAGCTGAGAATCAAATAAAAAACTCAACCCCTTTTATAATAGCTTTAAAAAAATAAAATACCTAGGAATATATCTAACCGAGAAAGTGAAAGATATATGTTGGTGAACTACCACTATTTTGGTTACTGATGAGGGGTTTGTACAGGTCAAGGATACTGACTTAAACGACTTCATAGCTCAGATGATCCATATGTCACCCGAGTTCTTAGTTACAAACATAGAATCCACCCTAACTAGATTAAGCAGAAGAGAAATTTAATAAGGATCTTAGGGAGCACACAGAATTCCAAGGAGGGCCAAAGATTCAGGCTCAAAATCCCCTCATGGAAGAGGTATCCACACCACTGCCACTGCTAGAAACAAATGCCTAGATCAGAGATGATGCTAGACCAGAGAAGCCTGAATCTCAGCCAGTATTACACTACAAAACTGGAAATCCCCTTTGTTAAAAGTTGGAATCCCTGGGGTGTTTGCATCATCACACTGCTCTCTTCCTGATCAAAGAACAAGATATTGCTTGGTGAAGCACAGCTTTATCCATTGACATCCAAACTCTGAGACCTGAAACTATAAAACTACTAGAAGAAAACATATGAGAAAAGCTCTGCAACATTGGTCTGGGTCATAATTTTTTGGATACGGACCTAAAAGCATGGGCAATGAAAGCAAAGATGGACAAGAGATTGCATCAAACTTCTGCACAGAAAAAGACACAATGAACAAAAGTGAAGATACAGCCCACAGAGTAGGAAAAATATTTGCAAACCATACATCTGATAAGGGATTAATATCCAAAATATGTAAGGAACTCAAACAATTCAATAGCAAGGAAACAAATACCTGATTTAAAAATGGGCAAAGGACCTGAACAGTCACTTTTCAAAAGAATACACACAAATGGCTGGCAGGTTTGTGAAAAAATGCTCAGTATCACTAATCATTTGGGGAAATTCATATTAAAACCATAAAGAGATATTGCCTCACACCTATTAGAATGACTTTTATCACGAAGATGAGAGACAAGTGTTGGCAGGGATGGGGAGAAAAGAGAACCCTTGTACACTCTTGGTGGAAATGTAAATTAGTACAGCCATTATGGAAAACTGAATGGAAGTTCCTCACAAAACTAAAAATAGAACTATCATATATCAATCAATACCTCTTCTGGGTATTCATCCAAAGGAACTGAAATCAATATGTTCAAAGGATATATGGACTCCTATGTTCACTGCAGTGCTCTTCACAGTAGCCAAGATGTAGAATCAACTTGTGTCCATCAACAGATGAATGGATAAAGAAAATGTGATATGTGTACACAATGGAATACTATTTAGTCTTAAAAAAGAAGAAAATAAAGGTGGATGAACCTGGAGGACACTATGCAAAATTAAATAAGCTAGGCACAGAAAGACAAATACTGCATGATCTCACTTTTATGTGGAATCTAAAAAAGTTGAATTCATAGAAGTAGAGAGTAGAATGATGGTTACCAGAGGCTGGGTGGGGAGGTGGGGAGAAGAGGTAGGGAATAGGGGCTTGCCGGTTATAGGGTACAAAGTTTGAGTTAGACAGGATGATTAGTTTTGAGATCTATTGCACAATAGGCTGACTATAGTCGATAATAATGGATATTTCAAAACAACTGAGGGAATAAATTTCAAATGTTTCCTAACAAAAAATAAGTGAGGTGATAGATATCCTAATCAGCTTGATTTAATTATTCCATATTGTATACATACATAAAAATATCACATTGTACCTCATAAAGGTATACACAACTATGGTTTGTCAATGAAACATAATACTAGTTACGTTTAAGTATATAAATGCCCATATATACACACACACACATGCACACACACACACACAAGAGCACAGTGAATAAAGCAGGAAAGTGCTTAGAAATGAGTTCAGACAGATAGGGGCCAGGCTGTGTATAACCTTGAAGATACTTTCTTATTGAAGTTTTGTTCAATATAAGGGCAGCATTGCAAGGTTTTGAGCAAGGAAATGCCATGATCTGATTTAGTTTTAATTAGATTGCTATGGCTGTTGTGTGGAGTGGGGCAAGATTAGAAACAGGGAAGTTGTGTGGAAGGCTATGGTAGCACTAAAACAGAAGAGAGAAGAGCTGATCTGGAATGATGGTATTGGGGATGGTAAGAAGTGGCTGAACTTGTGTTGGAGCAGATAGGTTTCCTAATGTATTTGATGGGGGCAGGGCAAGAAAACTGACTTAAGCATCTGAGAAAATGGAGATAAAATTTCTTGAGATGCTGAAGACATGGGCAGGAAAAGCTTTGGAAGAAAAATCCAGACTCATGGTATGTGGATCTGGACACTTGGAGGTGCTTACCCAACATCTGAGTGAATATGCTCAGAGGCGTTGCATATAGGAGTTGGAATTTCAGGAATGAGATCAGGACCAAAGTATACACTTCGGTGACATGAGTATACAGATCATGTTGCAAGTATTAAGACTAGATGGGATCACCTTAGTTTGAATTCTATAAATATTTGCTAAATATTGAGTGAACCTTTAAGGATAGAAATTGGTTTGACACATAGGTCTGACCCAAAGCCTTAAGACACATAAACTACACTGCTCAGCTGTATGGCCTTGGGCATGTCGTGTATGACCTTGGGCATGTATTTGTCCTTTCTGAACTTCAGGACAGGAAGAGGAAACAATTTTACGAGGGCCACAGGTTGATAAAGGACAGAGCCATTGAGGGAAAAAGGACTGGAAGGAAGATGCTAGATGGGGCAGAAGGAGAGGCCTGTAGGGGAAAGGAAGAAGAGGACAAGAGCCTGCACAGTTCTCAGCCGGGCCTCTTCATCGGCTGTGCTCACGCACTGCAGTTTGCCTTCTCACCGTCACCCTCTCTGCCCACTGAATGCTTTCCGTGGTTTTTGTAGACCACATTTTCTGGAATTACTCATAAAGTACACTTTATAGGTCTTCTTGGGAGAAATGTATTTCTATTTGGTATCAGGAGTAGCTATCTTTTCTTGAGAAACTTAAAACAAATCCTAAGAAAACTAGGAATCCCATAACTTCTGTCAGGCCTTAGTGTGTGTGTGTCAGTGCTGGAAAGCTTAGGCCCGCTTGAATGGCGTTTTTACACGAGCTTCATTTCAATTCTGTCTTATGCCCCAATCATGTTTAACTTTTTTATTTATATGGGCTTCTTTTTAATGTTTCTTCGAGATCTTTAAGTATTTCTGGGAGTGACATTAATTCCTGTATGGAGTGACATAGAAGTAAATAACAAACAAATGCAGCATCTGAAAGAAACTTCATTCCAAATTATCTGTTCCATAAACCCAAGTGGGTTTATACCCACTTGATCGACATGTGACTCAACTTCTGGTTGAGAAATTGTGTCCTAAGGCGACTTTCCATTAAGAGACTGTGCCCCAGGTTTCTGCTGTTTCCTTTTTCTAAAGTAAAGAGTATGTGAGCTTGGTTCTCCTTCCTACAGTCACTCTGAGAACAAAAGTAGAATTCGCTTAACTACTTACATCAGAAATAAGAGACTCAAGTGTTGTCAGCACACTTATCATCAGCTTCCGGGTCAAATCTAGCCTAGTTCAACTCCTGATGCAAAGCCAGTGCAGACACTTGCTCACTGTGGCTCGCAGCAGGGGTCCCAGCTTGGCGATCCAAGTTGTACTCGTCATGGGAAAGAGACCCTTTCAAGCACATATGAAGAACAGGTGGGAAGGGCCTCCAATGCATGTCCTCATGAAGGATACTGCCTGAGCCAGAGAAAGTTCACATCTGGAATGGGGAGGTCTCCGTGTTTGAGAATGGTAGTTATATCATGCAGCCTTTGGTATCGGCAGTGACAGAAGACATCACCTCTGCAATTCTGAAAAGAAACAGGGAAAAATGGCAGCCAGGAACTCTGTTCAAGGGCCCATGGGACATAGGCCACTGCCTGAGGATTCCCAGAAAAAGCAAAAGAGGGGCTGGAGAGAGCTGTCATTATTGTAACAGTTGGTAGGAAAAGAGCCAGAGAAATATTGCTTTGTTACTGAGTTATTGAGACCCAAGCTGGTTTGGCCTGGAGAAATACTAATTAAAGACTCTTTAAAAACAAAGTTGACTATTTAAATACACTCCTGATAGCTTCCATAAACACTAGAGTAAATTTCCCTGTCGTGCTAAAGAAACCCTATGAACTCAGTCACTGTTGGAAACAAGTAAGTTGTGTACTGGAGAAGGGAGATGTATTTCCAGTCATTGATCAGTCATTTGTTAAAAAGTATTAAGAACTGATTACAAGCTTGCACCTTGCCTGGGGCAGATCTATTATAGAAAAAAATGTGGTTGTTATGGAAACTGCAGACCACTAGAGTACCCCCAAACCCAAATGAGGAGGTAAAAGCCCTCTGACCAAATTATTTTCTCTAGGCAAAAGCCTAGGAGCTTTGAGACTGTTCTAAAACTAGGCTTGTGGTTTTATGCGTTACCCTCTCATTCCAGTTCTGAAATGTGCTTGCTATTTAATCAAGGCACTTCTGATGAAGAGAAAAATGATGATTTAAGCAGAGGTAGCACACCCTTCAAAGTCCATGCTGCCTGTCTTTGCATTTGCCTTAGCCTGGCTTAAGTAGGAGGTTGCAGAGAGAGTAACGGGGGTAGAGGAGAGGTTATATGAAACACCAGAAGTACTAGGGTGAATTTATCATATATATATATACATCTCTGTCTGGTTCATGCTAATGCTTTTAGCAGGCTCAGAAACCCAAGGACGGACAGCACAAACCAAAGACAATGGGCCTGCCTTTCCCTTGAAATGCCTGCCCCCTTCAAATTTCAGCTCTCCTAGTTAATGTCTCTTTTACATTAAACAAATCCCTCAGAGCCCCAGTTCCCTCCTATATTAAATGGGGATATTAGTATTAAATTACAGAGTGGCTTTATGATCGAATGAGAAAATGCCTGGGAAGAATTTTTGGTTTTCTTTTCAAATAGGAATTTATGGTACTTTGAGTTTCATGGAAGGAGGTCAGCACCCAGTTCAAGGTAATGTTGCATCTTGTGCAGCTTTGAGTGCTCAGATTCTGGCATAGTGCCTGGTTTAACGTAGGAGTTTAGTAACGTTGTTGTTGAAGAAATGACCAAGGGTTGCTATTACTTTGTCTGGAAGCCCTTTGATATTTCATTCCCAGAATTGGCAGGGAAGTCTGGAGGTCGTGTGGTCTATGCCTCTGGTTCTGTCATACAGGAGACATAGTTTAGTATGGAATGAAAGCTGCTGCAGGATATGAGCGTCTGTGCATCTCACAGCTAATCCACAGAGGCTTGGGATATAAGATGCAATGGGACACGACAAAGGGTCAACCTGGTCTAGCTTCAGACAAAGCAGGCTCTTTCTGCATAGCTACCATAAGATCTATCCCCTTTAAAATAATGCTACCATCCTTATCTTCCTGTTGGTTTATGGGACAATTCTCTAGAAGACTCCTATTGAAATATGCTCATGTTCTCAAACAGTGCTAGCTTAAAAAGTCATGAACAAATTCTTAGTAGGGGCTACTTTTGAGCTTTTGGGCAGGGAAGGAGGGATTAAGTAGAGCATATTCTCAGGAGCATGAATAAGTTGGTGAGAGTTAGTGGATCCCAGATAAGAGGAGGACAACACAAAAAACATCAGGAAGAATAGGACCTAAAAACCGAAGTTGTGAGATATACTTCTAAGGCAGATGTGGCAACTCCATCATTTTGACTAATTTTTTTTTTATTATACTTTAAGTTCTGGGATATATGTGCAGAACGTGCAGGTTTGTTACATAGGTATACGTGTGCCATGGTGATTTGCTGTACCCGTCAACCAGTTATCTACATTAGATATTTCTCCTAATGCTATCCCTCCCTATCCCTGTGCTTCCTGACAGGCCCCAGTGTGTCATGTTCCCTACCTGTACCCATATATTCTCATTGTTCAATCCCCACTTATGAGTGAGACCATGTGGTGTTTGGTTTTCTGTTCCTAAGTCAGTTTGCTGAGAATGATGGTTTCCAGCTTCATCTATGTCCCTGCAAAGGACATGAACTCATGGTTTTTTATGGCTGCATAGTATTCCATGGTGCATATGTGCCACATTTTCTTTATCCAGTCTAACACTGATGGGCTTTTGGGTTGGTTCCAAGTCTTTGCTATATTGAGTAGTGCTGGAATAAACATACATGTGCATGAGTCTTTATAGTAGAATGATTTATAATCCTTTGGATACATACGAAGTAATGGGATTGCTGGGTCAAATGGTATTTCTAGTTCTAGATACTTGAGGAATCACCACACTATCTTCCACAATGGTTGAACTAATTTACACTTTTGCCAATAGTGTAAAATTCTTAGTAGGGGCCACTTTTGAGCTTTTGGGCAGGGAAGGAGGGATTAAGTAGAGCATATCTCAGGAGCATGAACAAGCTGGTGAGCGTCAGTGGATCCCAGATAAGAGGAGGACAACACAAAAAACATCAGGAAGAGGATTTCTCCACATCCTCTCTAGCATCCATTGTTTCCTTACTTTTAATGATCGCCATTCTACCTGGCATGAGTAGGTATCTTGTTGTGGTTTTGATTTGCATTTCTCTAATGACCAGTGATAATAGGCTTTTTTTCATGTTTGTTGGCCACACAAATGTCTTCTTTTGAAAAGTGTCTGTTCGTATCCTTTGCCCACTTTCTGATGGGTTTTTTTTTCTTATAAATTTGTTTACATTACTTGTAGATTCTGGATATTAGCCCTTTGACAGATAGATAGATTGCAAAATTTTTCTTCCATTCTGTAGGTTGCTGGTTCACTCTGATGATAATTTCTTTTGCTGTGCAGAAACTCTTTATTTTAGTTAGATCCCATTTGTCAATTTTGGCTTTTGTTGGAATTGCTTTTGGTGTTTTAGTCATGAAGACTTTGCCCATGGCTACGTCCTGAAAGGTATTGCCTAGGTTTTCTTCTAAGGTGTTTATGGTTTTAGGGCTTACATTTAAATCTTTAATCCATCTTAATTTTTGTATAAGGTTTAAGAAAGGGGTCCAGTTTCAGTTTTCTGCATATGTATGGCTAGCCAGTTTTCCTATCACCATTTATTAAATAGGGAATCCTCTCCCCATTGCTTGTTTTTATCAGGTTTGTCAAAGATCGGATGGTTATAGATGTGTGATATAACTTCTGAGGCCTCTTTTCTGTTCCATTGGTTTATATCTCTGTTTTGGTACCAGTATCATGCTGTTTGGTTATTGTAGCCTTGTGGTATAGTTTGAAGTCAGGTAGCAGGATGTCTCCAGCTTTGTTCTTTTTGCTTAGGATTGTCTTGGCTCTGTGGGCTCTTTTTTAGTTCCATATGAAATTTAAAGTAGTTTTTTTTTCTAATTCTGTGAAGAAAGTCAATGATAGCTTGATGGGAATAGCATTGAATCTATAAATTACCTTGGGCAGTATGGCCATTTTCATGATATTGATTCTCCCTATCCGTGAGCATGGAATGTTTTTCCATTTGTTTGTGTCTTCTCTTATTTCCTCAAGCAGTGGTTTGTAGTTCTCCTTGAAGAGGTCCTTCATACCCCTTGTAGGTTGTATTCCTAGGTATTTTATTCTGTTTGTAGCAACTGTGAATGGGAGTTAACTCATGATTTGGCTCTCTGTTTGTCTATTATGGGTGCATAGGATTGCTTGTGATTTTTGCACATCGATTTTGTATTCAGAGACTTTGCTGAAGGTGCTTATCAGCTTAAGGAGTTTTTGGGCCGAGACAATGGGCTTTTCTAAATATACAATCATATCATCTGCAAACAGAGATAATTTGACTTCCGCTTTTCCTATTTGAATAGACTTTATTTCTTCCCCTTACCTGATTACCCTGTCCAGAACTTCCAATACTATGTTGAGTAGGAGTGGTGTGAGAGGACATCCTTGTCTTGTGCTGGTTTTCAAAGGGAATGCTTCCAGCTCTTGCCCATTCAGTATGATGTTGGCTGTGGGTTTGTCATAAATAGCTCTTATTATTTTGAGATACATTCCATTGATACCTAGTTTATTGAGCACTTTTAGCAAGAAGGGCTGTTGAATTTTATTGAAAGCCTTTTCTGCATCTATTGAGATAATCATGTGGTTTTTTCATTGGTTCTGTTTATGTGATGGATTACATAAACATATTGATTTGTGTATGTTTGACCAGCCTTGCATCCCAGGGATGAAGCCGACTTGATCATGGTGGATAAGGTTTTTGATGTGCTGCTGGATTCGGGTTGCCAGTATTATACTGAGGATTTTGCATCAATGTTCATCAGGGATATTGGCCTGAAATTTTCTTTTTTTGTAGTGTGTCTGCCAGGTTTTGGTATCAAGATGATGCTGGCCTCATAAAACGAGTTAGGGAGGAGTCCCTCTTTTTGTATTGTTTGGAATACCTTCAGAAGAAATGGTACCCGCTCCTCTTTGTACCTCTGGTAGAGTTCGGCTGTGAATCTGTCTGGTCCTGAGCTTTATTGCGTTGGTAGGCTTTAATTACTGCCTGAACCTCAGTCCTTGTTATTGGTCTATTCAGGGATTTGATTTCTTCCTGGTTTAGTCTTGGGAAGGTATATGTGTCCAGGAATGTATCCATTTCTTCCAGATTTTCAGTTTATTTGTGTAGAGGTGTTTATAGTATTCTCTAATGGTAGTTTGTATTTCTGTGGGATCAATGGTGATCTCCCCTTTGTCACTTTTTATTGTGTTTATATGATTCTTCCCTCTTTTCTTTCTTGTTAGTCTATCTTGCAGTCTGTCTATTTTGTTAATCCTTTCAAAAAACTAGCTCCTGGATTCATTGATTTTTTGAAGGTTTTTTTGTATCTCTATCTCCTTCAGTTCTGCTCTGATCTTAGTTATTTCTTCTCTTCGGTTAGCTTTTGGATTTGTTTGTTCTTGCTTCTCTAGTTCTTTTCATTGTGATGTTAGGGCATCAAGTTTAGGTCTTTCCTCATTTCTCTTGTGGTCATTTAGTGTTGTAAATTTCCCTCTAAACACTGCTTTAGCTTTGTCATAGAGATTCTGGTACATCGTGTCTTTGTTCTCATTGGTTTCAAAGAACTTCTTTATTTCTGCCTTAGTTTTGTTATTTATCCAGTAGTAATTCAGGAGCGGGTTATTCAGTTTCCATGTAGTTGTGTGGTTTTGAGTGAGTTTCTTAATCCTGAGTTCTAATTTGATTGCACTGTGGTCTGAGACAGTGTTTGTTATGATTTCCATTCTTTTGCATTTGCTGAGGAATGTTTTACTTCCAATTGTGTAGTCGATTTTAGAACATGTGCTATGTGGTGCTGAGAAGAATTTATAATCTGTTGATTTGGGGTGGAGAGTTCTGTAGAACTCTATTAGGTCCACTTGGCCCAGAGCCAAGTTCAAGTCCTGAATATCCTTGTTAATTTTCTGTCTTGTTGATCTACCGAATGTTGACAGTGGGGTGTTAAAGTTTCCCACTATTATTGTGTGGGAGTCTAAGTCTCTTTCTAAGTCTCTAAGAACTTGCTTTATGAACCTGGCTGCTCCTATACTGGGTGCATATATATTTAAGATAGTTAGCTCTTCTTGTTGCATTGATCCCTTTACTATTATGTAATGCCCTTCTTTGTCTTTTTTGATCTTTGTTAGTTTAAAGTCTGTTTTGTCAGTGAGTAGGATTGCAACCCCTGGTTTTTTGTTTTGTTTTTTTTTTTCACTTTCATTAGATTGGTAAATCTTCCCATTTTTACTAATTTTTAAGGTAATTAAAATGTTTAAAGTATAGCTTCCTTAATTTTCTCATGTAACACAACTGTGGAAGAGTGTTATCACCCCCCAGTTTCAAGTGCAGAAACCGAGGCTCTGATCAGTTAAGTGATGTGTTTAACATAGCTCAGATACTGTGCGGCAGAAGTGGTGCTAGAGTTTATTTCTTTGGTTCCTAATTGAATACCTGTTTTAAAATTAAGTCTTGCTGTGTTTCTGACTTGGACAACCTACCAACTAAACAATGACAGTAAAACAAATATAATATTAGAAGCCCTCTTTTATGTTGCTATTACGGTATAGCAGACATTGTGCTAAATAACCGATGAACGCTTTGTCATTTATCAATTATCATGTGCACTTTACAGATGTGGGAAATATGTCTTGGATGGGATATATACCATCCTGTAACCTGACAGCTAGTAAGACATGGAACACTGATGCAAATCCAGTTCTGTCTGCTGTAAAATCTGAAAGTGCTCAGAAATCTTGCACTAGGGAATCTCTGGGTTGAAGGATCTTACAAGTACTTTGGCATAATCATCAATATAAAACCTTCTCCAATATCCCTATAAATGATTTTCTAGGCCTTTGACCTAGAGGAGTCAATCTCCTTACATCCTGGGGCAGCCTCTTCCATAGTTGGAAGGACAGTTCTCATAGTTGTTATCACCAAAGGGAGAGGATTTTATTCTTACAGCAACATACATAGAATATTTTTATAGGAAAATGCCATGATAGCCTCACTTGAGGCAAATCTAAGGCCCCGAAGGCCTGGGAGTTGGTTGGTGACTCTTCAGAGAAAGGGACCAGGGGATTGCACTAATGAGTTGTAGTTTCTGAGGGCTGGGAAAGGGCCAGAGAAACAGAAAGGGGGAAGAGAGGGATGAAGAGTGAGATAAATGATGGCAAGCTGTGTGCTTCTCCATGAAACTCCTTTTTAATCACCATTTCCCCAAACAAGCAAATAAAATTTCTGCAAAGTCAACTATTATGGAGGGCTGACATGCAAAGATCTGAGGCTGGCCGGGTGCAGTGGCTCACACCTGGGCTTTTATAGAACTCCCCAAAGGAATCGAGAACCCTAATACATTTGTTGGACTTTGTATAGAACTCCCCAAAGGAATTGAGATAGCACTTGCAGACAAGGGAGCTCCCTTATGAGTGTAAAACCCAGATAATTGGCAAGCAAGTCTGGGATTCAGGCTCATCTAGGTGGTGGAATTGGAGGGTGTGGTAACCCTAATTACATCTCATACATCTCATAGTCTAGAAGACCTCAATTGATGCTTGAGGTACAGGTAGAAGATTCTATCCAAATCACTGTAGTCATGGCTTTTTTTTTTCCAACTAGACTATTTTAAATAGAGAAGACAAAAATTAGTCCTGTAGACTCTCAACATGCAAATAAGATACTATTTGAGATTTTCTTAAATTCTCATTTTTATGTAGAGTACCATAGTCCATGATCTATTTATGAGTCTATAAAATGAGAGTAATCATTTCTCCCCAACAGGCTCTTTGTGGAGATTAAAGAAAATCTTGTATTAAGTGGAGACAAAATACCATAGAAACGTAGATATCAGGCAGTTAGCTGGGCTCATTCTTTGTCAAATTACTTGCTTCTCGTTGTGCAATCCAACTTTGCACCTCAGCAAAATTTGAAAATGGTGGCTTGGCATGGCCTTTGGAGGGTAGCTTGAAAATAACTGAAATCTCAAATGTAAAATGTAAGAGCCAATGTTTACCAATGTTAAGCGATGTATTCAGAATATCTTCCATATTCTCTGGATTAGAAACCCCAGGTCTTGTTTTCTTGTTTGTTTGTTTGTTTGTTTTTGAGATGGAGTCTTACTCTGTTGCCCAGGCTGGAGTACAGTGGCACAGTCTCGGCTCACGGCAACCTCTCGAGTAGCTGTGATTACAGCCACATGCCACCACACCCAGCTGATTTTTGTATTTTTAGTAGAGATGGAGTTTCACCATATTGGCCAAGCTAGTCTTGAACTCCTGACCTCAGGTGATCCACCAACCTTGGCCTTCCAAAGTGCTGGGATTACAGGTGTGAGCCACTGCACCCGGCCAGCCCCAGGTCTTTGCATGTCAGCCCTCAGTTTCGCACTGAAACAGATTAATGATGCCAGCTTTTTCTGACAGCTAATACTGATCTCATCTCAGGGCCCTAAGTCTCCTTCCTACCAATTAATATCCAGGAGCAGGCAGTAACTATTTATTAGATCCCTACTCTTTGCCTCTTGTGTCATCAGCAGAGCTAGAAAGAGATGTTGTTTAACGGTGGCAGAATCATGTTGAGGACTGAGGGAGTGGCTGGAGTCAGAGATCAAAGCTTGGCTGGATGCCAGGTTTGTGGGCAAAGATCATCTTGTTTTGTCTCCCAGAGGATTTGTGAAAGACAAGAACTCCACTTGTTTGATTAGAGAAGATGAACCTTCACAGCAGAGATAAGGAGTGAGATTGGTATCACACATGATTTTGGAAACGATTGGGTGATCCCAAACATACTATAAGCATCCTTGGGTGAGCCGGAACTCGAGTTTGCACGTTTACACCGTCTACGTGAGCCCCTGAACTTCCAGCATGGTGGATGATTGACTATCTTTGGAAAGGGACCAGCTCAGGTCTCCTACCCCTCTGAAGATAAGACAGGGGAAGCAATGACAGGAGGGGAGAGGCCCAGAAATTGCATTCCCAAGACGCCCAGAAGGGATCGGCAGAATGGCTCGGAAATATTGTTTCTTGCAGGAAAGACGTGGCATTATCTCAGAACCATCTGGTGGCAGCAGGAACGAGAAGGAGGAAGGAGGCTGCGAGCAGTGGTCACGTAGCCTTCTCTTGCTGTTTGTAGACGTCCACAATCCAGCTTCCTGACAGAAGCAGGTCAGCTAATAGCCTAGGCTCAGAGAAGAATGGAATTACAAGGAATAAGAGAGAGAAAGAATCTGTAGGGTTTCTCTAGCAAGAAATCTTTGAGTCATGACTTAAAGCTTCCCGTACCATAGGCAAAGACCCCAGACTCAGGGAACGTGGAGGTGCACTTGATATTTCGATGTGAGATTAATCTGGATTCAGGTGGGCTGACTCTCTAGGAGTTTCAGAGTAAGATGGTATTCGTGGTGTCCTTCAGGGCTCAGTTTAGCCACACATGCCTTTTTTTTTTTTTAACACATTAATGCTAACAGAATGGTTGGCTTAGTCCACAATTTTAAGACATCAAGGCGTTTCACATAAAATATAGATTTCTGGCTTCTCTAGAAGAATGGAAAAGCTGGCAGTTCTGGGCTGATGCTCTCACATAGCAACATTTGGTTAGAATTGAGTAGTCACCGCCTTAAGAAGGCAGAGACCAGCTGTCCCCTCCCTTGCACTCCCCACCATCTACTTCACTCAAAGCCCCTGGAGGCCTTTGTATTTGTGACTCTTCCTCTAGAATGCAACTGCCACTAAAGCAAGGAATGAGAGCATATGTCCTGAGTGAAGCTTTCTCTCCAGCGCAGTTCTGCATAGTACTGGGCTGTGCGTAGGCACTTATAAATATTTGCTTAAAAACAGACAATGAATGAACACAGCTTTGTCAAAGCAAAACAGATCTGGATTTAAATCCAGGCTACGTGATCTTGGGTCAGTGACTGCACTGTCTAAACCTCTGTTTTTCTCATCTATAAAGTAGGAATCCAAATAGTTGCTTCACCGTGTAGTACGGGAGAATGAATGCTAAGTGCTTAGCAGGATGCCAACACGTAGTACACACCCAATAAATATTTGCTGTGTGCTTGAAACAGTGTTTAGTCACAGGGTTGTGATCTCTGCACCTTTGGTTGAGTAAACTAGAAATTCATTTTATGAAGCCAGCATAAGAATTGTGGTGGGCTAGAAAGGAATCACAAATGGTGATCAAAATAGCAGTTCTCATGGCAGTGAGGGATTGCTAGGCAGAGAATAGTGACTTGTTCCTCTCTTAAATTGTGGATGATTGGGGCAATAGCATAATTTACGATGATAGAGAGAAGGCTCCTAGGTGAATTGTAGAGAGAAAGACGTAGGTTATAAGCACAGGGTTTGGAGACAGACGGATGTTTAATGTGTGCTAGGCACTTTGCTAGGCTACTAAATACATTTGAGACCTCAGTTTCCTCAGTTACAAAATGAGTGCAATAATATTTACTCTATGGGGTTCCACCTGATTTGTTAATATATTAACTAATGTAACATGCTTAACACATTGGCTGGTACAACAGGAGATGCTCAGCCAACAAATGGTATATTGATATGAGAGGGAACACATTGTTTTGAGGTTTATAGTCCTCAATGCAATTCTGTTTTGTTTTAAATGCCCCCAGTTTCCATAGCAGTCCATGCGCTTTTTTATTCCATCACCTTGCTGTGTGACCCTGGGCCATCCACTTTTCTTCTCTAGGCCCCTGTTTCCTAGAAAGTGAGAGTTTGCTTGTGCAATGGGGGATGCTGTGGTGTGCCACTTAAATCCCCCCTTTAAAACAAAAGCATTCAGTGCCCCCAGTGGTTGCAACCATTGCCTGCTGATGGCCCGTAGATAAGTTCCTCTTTGAAATTGCTCTCTTTACCAAAGGTAACTGCCTGTCTAAGGTTACACACAACCCCCTACCTGGAAGCTGGTCTGTGCAGAGACACAAAGGTCAGAGAGGTTAATCTGAGACATCTCTAAAAAGCCAAGTCAGATTCAGAGCTCCCCGTGGGATCAGCTTAAAGCTCTGTTTCATTCTATTCAACTCTCTTCTGCCCAGTCTTGTTTTCCCTTGTCCCTTATAGATGTTCCCAAGAGCATTCTCCAAGAAATACCTGGCACAAATCTCCCTCCATGAGTGTATTTCCAGGAAACCTGACCAGCAGCATTTGGGGGTAATTTCAGCTTCAGTCTGTCTAATCTCAAAATTATTTTGGTTTGTTGTATTTGTGTTAGGTTATAAGGAATTGAGATGCATAACAGAGGAAGATCAAGGATATCTTCCTGTGAAACCCTTAACACAGGCTCTTTAGAAAATTCTCTGATGAGGGTCTTAAACTAAGTCAGGGTGGGACTAATATTTTCAAGAAGGACATGAGGTTTTAAGCCACTAGCAGATGTCACCTGGAGCTGCCGATGCAGGACTTTGCAGCTTGAGGCACACGTAGTACACAGCTCTATTAGACATGCCTTTCAAGAACCTGCACAGGAACCTGGACATCGAGCCTGCGGGATAGATATCCAAAACACTCAGGGTTTCTTCCCCAAAGTGCTGCATGCAGGTTCTGCTGAGACTGTAACTTCTCGCTAGCAGGAAGCACAGATGTTAGTGAATACTACCTCCATTTCAGGAATCGGAAATTATGAAAATCAGTTGGGATAGGGAGATCTGGTACAGTCCAAAAGCACCAGCTCATGCTGGAGGTTTTCTCCCTGACAGCAGGCATTTCTATACTTGGAAGGGTGAGAAGAGCTTGCCTTTTACTGAAGAGTTATGGGCATCTTGACCAATGCAGGATGACCCCAGATGTTCCTTCAGTGCCCTTCAGAAAGGGAAGAGTGTGCTCAGTCCCTCAGAGTGGGGGGAGAAGCTCCTCCAAAGACAGAGTGTGCTAAAGGAGCCACAGCTGCAGCTGGTGTTTGCACTGCTGTCCCTGGGGACCTGACACTTGCAGTCATGTGAGTCCTCTGTCTGGCTCAGAAGCAAAGCCGCAGAGCCAAGAAGCTAAATCCATTCTTCACAAAGACTCCTATGAGGGGAGAAGGCAAAGCAGCCAGGCCAGACTCATAGGAGGCCAGGGTGTGGGGATGGTTTACGGTCTAAGCAGATAAGCAGAAAAGGGGCCCTTCTTGCAGGTCTAGGTAGAGAATACTTGCCAGAAACTCCTGACATGTACAGAGGAGTTAAGGATGTGTCTTGGAGTCAGAAAACCGACTCTTCCTTGGGCAATGTATTTAATGCCTTTGAATTGATGTATTCTCCTTCTATAAAGGGCATTGGCTTTATAAGTTGCTGTGAGAACGCAGTGAGGTTACATACTTGGAGCATTTAGCACAGGCCCTGATGCTCAGCGTGCACGCTGGAGTGATCGCTATCTTTATCTACATTCTCCAAGGTGGCTGGAGGTGAGAGAGGTACAGGCAGGAGCAGTGTGGGCTCTGGGTGCTGTTAGGTCAGGTGTCTACCAAGACTCCATTTAGGAGACGCTGCCTGTGACAAATAGCAACTTATGCCTGGAATTGTTATTGTGTCCAGACTGGGTCATCCTCCTGTCTTTGAAGCCTGAATCACTGTCATCCATATAAAAGGATTGTCTTTCCCTTCAAATATTCCTTCGTAGTTTATTCTACTTCATCTTGACTCCAGTGGACACCTAGTTTAAAATAACAGAAGCGATTAGTAATTTTTCTTCATTATTAATGGCATTATTGCAATACATTTTGACTTACTGAGTGCCTATGTGCTATCTCATTTAATCTTCATGCTCACTAGTGAGTGAGGCAGCTTCATCACACAGAATGAGTCTAAGAAAAAGAGAGAAACATGCATACGAATGTTCACTGCAGCACAGTTTACAATAGCAAAGACCTGGAACCAACCCAAATGCCCATCGATGATAGACTGGACAGGGAAAATGTGGCACATATACAACATGGAATACTATGCAGCCATAAAAAATGATGAGTTCATGTCTTTTGTAGGGACATGGATGAACGTGGAAACCATCCTTCTCAGCAAACTGACACAAGAACATAAAATCAAACACCGCATGTTCTCACTCATAGGCGGGTGTTGAACAATGAGAACACATGGACATAGGGAGGGGAGCTCTACACAGTGCGGTCTTTAGGGGAGAAATAGGGGAGGGACAGTGGGGGGGTGGGGAGTTGCAGGGAGATAGCATGTGGAGAAATGCCAGATATAGGTGAAGGGGAGGAAGGCAGCAAATCACACTGCCACTTGTGTACCTATGCAACAATCTTGCATGTTCTTCACATGTACCCCAAAACCTAAAATGCAATAACAAATAAAAAGAAAAATAGGGTAGAAGGAACATAATAGCCAATAAAGCTGGTTCATGAGTACATTTGGGATTCCACCTGGGGATTCCCAAAAATCACTGTAGCATACTCTCCAGGACTAAAGGTTTTTCATGTGGTAAGTGCAACCACAGTACATGTTAGAAAGTCTTCTGGAATCTCCTTCTCCAGGGCTTTATGATTTGCTATAAAACATCTTCAATATCCTTCTCCACGTCTCTGGGTCAGGATTTCCCTATGCCAGAGAAAACAAACTTCAACTCTTATCTTTTAACACTGTCCTGACATGGGAGTTCATCTCTTTAACTAAACCTTTAGGCCAAGCATGGTGGCTCACACCTGTAACCCCAGCATTTTGGGAGGCTGCGTCAGGAGGATCATTTGAAGCCGAAGGTTTGAGAACAGCCTGAGAAACATAGTGACATCCCATTGCTACAAAAAAATAGTAGCCAGGCATAGTGGTGTGCACCTGTAGTCCTAGCTACTCAGGAGGCTGAGGTGGGAGGATCACTGAAGCCTGGGAGGTAGAGGCTGCAGTGAGCCCTGTGGCATCACTACACCACAGTCTGGGTGACAGAGTGAGACCCTATCTCTAAACAAAACAAAACAAGACAAAAAAGCCTTCGTTCAGGTATGGGGTTGTGAGGGGGAAAATTTGACCCCAGTCTGATCTCAAGATTACTGGGAAATGTCTAGCACTGCCTGTGAGAGTCAGAAGAACCTCTTGGAGAGCATTTCTCGAAGCTTTCTAGGGGATTTCCCTAGTGACGCATTCCATTTCCGTATAATAAATTAGAACCTTCCCAGATTTCCTTTGATTTGGAAAGGGCCCTAAACACAGGAACTGGCTTCTTTCTTTCACTGGGCAAATGACTCACCTTTCCAAACCTCAGTTTTTCTCTCTAAAACGTATGAGATAAATTCTAACATCCCTTTCAGTCCTAAAATCAAAGTTCACACTGACACTCCAAATAGTAAATAAGAGCTTGGACACCGGAGTCAGGACTGGGTTTGAAGTCCAGGTTCGCAACTTACTGCGTGATCTTAGGCTAGAAGGCACATTCTTTGTACCTTCGTTTCTCTAACACGGAGAGAATGCTTGCCTACGGCGAGAAGGATTTGGTGCGATAAATGTACCGAGTGTGCATGTGCCTGATTCCGCTGTAAGTTCTTTCTATATATTGACTCATTTCATCAGCAAAATACCTCTGCAACAAGACATTTTACTTTGTGAGTGTCCTTGCTTATTTTTCTGTCCTGTTGAAGGTTTTTATTTGTTTGCTCATTTCAGGCTTAATTTCATCATTTTCTAGTTTTGACTCATCTAAAAGCACAACACAAGCAGTTTTTCTGTCTTCATTCAATATGTTCTTTAAAAATATATCATAAAGGCTATCGCCAAGAATAGAACATTAAAAAAAATAGTGATTAAAACTTTTCATGTTAGAACACTAGAGAATTTTTGAAATATTCAAATGGCTGGAGTCCATACCATATAAAAAAAATCTAAATTTCTGAGGGTGGAGCCAGATATTGTTGTGTTGTAAAAGTTCCCTTTTTGAACAGTTGACCAGGACTGTGAACCACTACTCTACATGCTGAATCTAGGGATCCTATCTAGACTAATTTGCCATCAGTGAATTTGGGTAAGGTAGTTACAAACTGCAACTATGCCTGTCTAATCATTGCAACCACAATTTTTTTTTTTTTTTTTTTTGCGATTACCTAGCTATCAAATCTCTCCCTAAAATCAGAACACATTATTTTTAGTATGTTTCTGTTCAGGCTACTCTAGTAACCCTAACAGACAAATGCTAGCTCCTGGTGAGGACTACTTTCATGATTAACTGTTTACAAATATGCTCTAGTGTTTTGCCAAAATTAATGGCAAAACACTAGAGAAAAATTAATTTATCATTGAAATTCAGCTTTTTTTTTGTAAAGGAGAAATTATTTCTAGTCTTCTATCATTTTACTCCATACTCTTCAAAGATTATAAAAAAAAATAGCTCCCTCATCACATCTGCAAACTTTATTTATTCATTTATTTATTTATTTATTGGAGACAAGGTCTTGCTCTGTCACCCAGGCTGGAGTGCAGTGGCGTGATCTCAGCTTGCCGCAACCTCCACCTCCCAGGTTCAAGTGATTCTTCTGCCTCAGCCTCCCGAGTAGCTGGGGCTGCAGGCACGTGCCATCATCCCAGGCTAACTTTTGTATTATTAGTAGAGACGGGGTTTCACTATATTGGCCAGGCTGGTCTCGAACTCCTGACCTCGTCTTGGTCTCCTAAAAGTGCTGGGATTACAGGCATGAGCCACTGTGCCCGGCCAACTTTCTTAATTTTATGTGTTGCAATTTATATGTATTTGAAGCCTCAAGAATTGAAGACTTTTAATGCTCTTTTTCTGTTGCTTACTTTTTTCAGGTTATAGTCATATATCAGTTATCCATTCAACCATTCATTCAGTAAATACTTATTGAATATCAACTCCGTACCTGGCACTATGCCTGAAAACGTTAAAGCCCTGGCGATATCTGTGATTCCGTTCACTAACACCTCTCTCTGAAGAAATCCTCTTCACAAATCCTCTTAATCTTCAGCATCCCAACCCTCTCATCCCCTCAGTGTGTGCAAGTCATTGAATGGTTTTCTAACTGTTTCCTTCTTGCAGCCTTAAAAATTTGGATGGACAGTTTAAAAATTTGCTCAAGTGTCCAATATCTAGTCTGTCTTTTGGTGCCACCGTTCAATAACCTCTTATACTACTGGGGTGAAGGGGTAGCTCATTTATCAAACCTGATGAATAAATGCAGAGTATACACCTGCCCTCTTGGTTGTTTTTGTAAAGGTCTATTGCATAGCACTCGTACTGAAAGACAACTTATGTTAAGAAAAGGTGAAATAAATCGTCTTTTCTGTTTTTTCCTTCTCACTTACTCTAAGGTATTTCCAACTTTAAATATTTCATGATTATACTTCCAAATTCTCTTTATATACTAACAAAGTTTACTATTATGAAGTCCATCATGGGTCTGATTGCTAAACATTTCAGGTCCAATAATCTTCACAAAACCCCTTCAGGTGGGTACTTCATGTCTAATTTACAGCTTGGGAAGCTGAGATTCTGAGTTACTAAGTAAACTGCCCAAGTTCCAGCAGATACCCAGTGACACAGTTGTGATTCAGACCTGGGGACGTCTGACGCCTGATGATAGAGCCCCTGTGCTTTATGTAGCCAGAGTTAAAACACCCAGCTTCAGTCCGTTCCAGGTTTATATTGTTTTGTTTTGTTTTTTTGAGACAGAGGCTGGAGTGCAGTGGCACAATCTTGGCTCACTGCAAACTCCGCCTCCTGTGTTCAAGAATTTTCATGCCTCAGTCTCCCAAGTAGTTGAGACTATAGGCATGCACCGCCATACCTAGCTAATTTTTGTATTTTTAGTAAAGACAGGGTTTCAGCCTGTTGGCCAGGCTGGTCTTGAACTCCTAGACTCAAGCAATCCACCCCTCTTAGCCTCCCAAAGTGCTGGGATTATAGGCGTGAGCCACTGTGCCTAGCCAGGCTTATATTGTTAATGGATAATAGTAGTCATTCCTACTGGATCCAGATATACCCACCGAGTCTCAACACATTATTCTTATAGCCATTAATTATCCTCAGAATTGGAGGTAAATTGAAGGTTGTTTGTCATGCCTTCACAATATGAGGGATACTAACCATATGTTAGCATATAATATAATAATATGATGTTGTATTAATCATAACCTAAACAGATTACTTGCATTTGTACAGTCTCTGTAAAAATTCTTAATTCTTTTTATCTGAATCTTTCCCCATCCTCTTAGAACAAAGACCGATTCTATGTGATCACCAGGGTTCTGCACACTCTGTCCCCCGCCTGCCTTTCCAACCTCATCTTGAACTCCTTTAACCCACTTTTTCTGTGCTCTAGACACAGAATCTTTCAGTTCCTCAAATAGTCTATGTTTCTTCTACCATAAAGCCTTTGCACATGCTGTTCTTTCTGTCTGTGATATTTATCCTCTCCTTCTCTTCTTCCTTTAGACTTCTGCATGTTGTCTCTTGAGACCTCAGCTAGATCAGACCGGACTACCATCTACCCCTTTAAATACCGTCGAACTCTCTTTAATGGCGCTTATCATCATTTATGGACATGCCATTCAGTGTGTCATTATTTAATCTATGTGTCACTCCACCATTAACTTTCTGACTCCTCATTCCAGCACATAGTAGGCAAACAATAAACAAAAAAATACAGATGAATGTCTTCAAATTCTGAATCATTACAGGAGCTAGATTCTTCTGTGCTTTGTGCATTTAAATCTTAAGTATTAATCACAATTAAATGTACAGAGGATCAGGTCAGGAAATAATGTATTTGTAAAACAGGGCAACACGGTAAGATAGCAGCCCTCCACTCCCTGGCGGTCCTCTAGTCACACGTATGTGCTTTCAGACACATCTTCCCTGTTGGGCTGCTTCGTCTCCGCCGGTGGCACTGGGCACCGTGACAGAGGGAACAGTGGAAGTGCCACTGTCGGCCTGGGTTTGAGTTCCAGCTCGAATACTCTGTAGCTGAGCAACATTAGTCACATTGCTAAACTTCTTTATTCCTCAGTGTCCTCATCTGGTAAATGCTTCACTCATAGGATTGCGGCAGGACTCTAAATGGGTTATGCGTCTGAAGCACCCACCCAGCACAGAGTTTGCTGTCTGAGAAGTATTTTCCTTCCCCTAGTGTACACCATATACCTGCTAAAACAACAGTGCATTTCTAAAATCAAGTTATATGATTAAAATGGCTGAAACTATGTCATGTACGCTGTTCTAAGCATTCCCCCATATTAACCCACTGAAAACTCACAAGAACCCTATGAAGCAAATACTGGTAATTTCAGGCGCATTTCATGCATGAGGAACTGAGATTCAGAGGGATTAAATAACTAGCCTTCAGTCACACAGTTGGGCCAAAATTTAATCCCAGCCAGTCTGGTGTGTTCATAGACTGCAGCATGATGCTGTGTCTCAGCTGGAGAAATAGCAAGGAATCAATGAAGAGTGGGCTTTGAAAAGAGAAATGTCTCCCAGTTCTACGATTCTCTGGGCGACCTTGGCCAACTCAATTCTCCCTTCTTTAAAATGGGGCTACTATCCCCTATCTCCTGGTTTGAAGCGGAATTAAATGTAAAATCCCTGTTGGCAAATGTAAAACTCCTGTACACATCTGTCATTTGCCTGTGGCAGAGACAATTTCTCCTTTTTGTAGAAGTATAACCTTTGAGTTTTCTCACCAACAACCTGGCCAGGGTAACACTGACGTTCGGCCAGCTAGTCTAGAGCTTCTCAAACAAAAATTGTTGACACTGAGCCCACACAAAGCTGGAAACTCCCAGAGGGATAACTGCACAGTTTCTGACCCAGCAAGATTTCCCCTGAATTCTACAGAGTTTCAACACATCTGAAACTCTTAGAGAGTAAAGCCCAAGGTTCCGGAAACAGAGAGTCTGGCAAGGGGAAGAGGGAGCTCTACTCTTTTGAAAGAGGGGGAATCTTGGTGATTAAATTCCACAAATGTGGCTCCAGCCATACTGCCCCTGGCCTTGAGAACTGTCATGAATGTCTCTCTAGGAAACACTCCTCACACACACAGCACCCCAGCATTATCCGGAGTGATGATTGTGAAAAGAAAAAAATTATCTGACCTTGGTCTTCGGATTGTCGGAGGCTCCCTGCTCTCTAAAGAAGTGTCTGCCCAAGGTGTCTTTATGGTAGATGTAGAGCCCTGGGGAGGGGCTTTGAGTCTGCAGTGTGCTTCAACCCTCATCCATGAAAGGGAGAACAGCCTGGCTATCTCCTATGGTCATTGTGAAGAAGAAAGGTAATAAACGTTCAGAGCCTAGGACAAGGCCTAGCCCTTGGGAAGCACCCAGTGAATGACAGTCACCACTGTGGTTGTGTTATACCAGCAGCTAGGCCACTTGCCCAAGATCATCCAGCAAAATAAGTAAAGAAACGAGAACTGGAACAAATATCTCAGGGACTTGCAGTCCCAGCTCTTTCTGCCATGTGAAGCAGCCTCTCCCCTGTGTGTCTAACCCTCAGTTTCCTACTTTGTGTAGTGAAAGGGCTAAACCATATTAGAAAGTGTTGTAGGATATGCAGTGTAAAAATGCCTCCCCACAACTCTCCCCTTCACTACATCCTATGAGATCCTACACCATTAAAATTGTTCCCAGCCCCTGATCCCCCTGGGTTCTCTGGGCCCCTGAAAGACTCTCACCAGCCTCAGGAACACCTTGTGGGATAGAGGCACATGTAGATTTTTTAACACAGTGTTTTACTCTGAATTCTTACGTTTTGCTAGGTAGTGTATTCAGGTGTGGCATCTCACTGTCAAAGGAGTGGCTGACCCACAGTAGTCCCGAACCCAGGGATGGTGCATCTGGCTGTGTCCTGGCCTGGGTCAGCTTGGCCAGTAAAACAAAGGCCATGTTCCAGGTCTGTGTGAGACTTAAGGGGATGGGACCCTTGTTCCCATGGCAGCAGGTGTATAGGGGCCGGTGGCACTAATAGGTTGTGGAGATTTAAGCTGGGCAAGGCAGCCTGACTGGTGGATAGGCAGGAGTTTGGAGGTAGACGAATTATTTTTCTGCCTTAAATTAGCCTGGGATCTTACACAAGTGATTTTGCTTCTCTGAATTTCAACTTCTCTGCCCATGAGAGATCATAATGCCCTTCTTCTGGGGCCCATGGGAGAATTCAGAGGGTAATTCATGTAAAGTGACCCAATATGTGGCTATTCACATAACCCTTTCCTCTTCTCTTAGGATGCAAATAATGGATCTGGGTCCCAGGAAGATGAAAGGAGAAGATGAAAACGTTAACAACAATCTTTCAGTATTATTCACGCTCTATGCAATAAATTGTTTTATTTTCTCAATAGCCATATGAGATAGAGACTATCACTCTGCCCTGTTGACAGGGAAAGTGGAGAACACTGAGGCTTGGTGAGGATAAATGACTTGCCCATCACTACAGACATGGTAGAGCTGGTGCCTGAACACGGGCCTCTGTCTTCTAAGCTCACCCGCCCCCCAAGTCTGTCTGTCACTCATGAACAGAGCTCGCTGTGCTCAGTCAAGCAGCTGCAGCCCAGGCCTCGTTCAGCATTTCTGGAGACTCCCCGCAGCTGAAAACTCTTCTGAACAAAGTTCTACCACTTCCTCTTTTGGTGTGGCCCTGTTTCATCTTTTTCTTCTGAAACACAGATCCCCTATTAGGTGTCCACCCTGAGCCACACGAGGAGAAATGTGCAGTAGGGCCGGGGAGACGGCCCTGGCCAGCTAGACCCTCCTGCGCTGTGTCCAGGCTGGCCTGAGCCTGGGGCTGGGGCTGATGGCTGGACGTGGCTGTAGTCCATCAGGGATGTACTTCCACTTCTGTGCTGGACCAGTCTGCCCGACCCCCTCTTGGTACATGGCTCCTCCTCGGTCAGGCCTGGGCCCTGCTGTGCCCACCTCCCACTCCCTTCCACTTCCCACCGCCTGCCTTTGACTTCCCACAGTCCTCCCTCACACAGTCTCCAAGGCTTTTCACAATCCAGCCATATCGGCTGTCTTCCCCTCCTGCCCCCATACCCCACGTGGCTGAACTTCTCATCACATTATATCAAAACTCTGGACCTTGCACATGGTTCCTTTTGCTCTGCAAGCCTGTACATTTCTGCCCTTTTTGAATGGCAGCCTCCTTCAAGTTCTACCAGACCAAGGCCACCACCTGCCACAACTCTACCATTCACATTGTAATCTATGGAATGACCCCACCACCACTGCCACTACCGCCGACACCTACTTTTAGATCTGAGTGTTAGGGCAGGGGTGGAAAACCATGGTATATTTGGATGTGAGGTGTGTAGAATTTGCAGATTTCCTCAATTCCTTCACCTCTCAAATAAGCATGGAGCCCTTCAGATCCTAAGTAACTCAGAATCGGCTCAAGGGTCTAGGCAGGTGAGAGTTGGTCACTTAGGCAGTAGGACTGAGGCCTGATCATAGCTCCACTTTCCAGTCTTAAGGTTGCAACAAGAATGGCCAGAGCTTGAGGTGAGTTGGAAAATTGCCCTTGACCTGTCGTGTCCCCAAGAACAGTGGAGGCTGGCGGCTTCTCCTTCTGGGTGCCTGCAAAGGGATTTTCTGAAATAGGCTATCTTGGGGAGGCCTATTTGGTTGCACATTTGGGAAGGCACATTTACTCTGCTTGCAAATGGCATTTGGCCTTTGCCAACCATCTAATTTTCTGATTCTCTAGTTTCTTTATGGGAAAAATGAGAAGGTAGGTCAGGCTTTTGCTAATGCTCCTTCTAGGATTGATATCCAATGAGATGGTGATTAAGCCTTTAAAATTTTCTAATTAATTTTTTTCTGATTATAAAGTAATGTATTCTAATTGTAGAAAATCTGGACAATATAACATTAAGAAGTGTAAAAAAATAAGCCAATCAAAAGCTCAGCTCTGAGAAAAATTTAATCTTAATATATCTGAGTTAATTATTCTTTTTTCCTGTAGTACGTATTTGCATGCTCAGGTGTTTCTTTGTTGCATATTTATTATACAGTTTAAATAAATTTAAACCTAAATATAGCATTACAATGTATAATTACTATTCAAAATAATATTTTAATGGCATCATAAGATTTCATCATATAATTATTTTCATGTTGTTGGATACTGAGACTATTTTATGCTTTTTGCCATTATTAATATTGTAATGAATATCTGTAAACCTATGTGTACATTTAAATCATTTCCTCAGTTATATTTATTTAGTTAGTAAAGAATTGGCAGGATATTTTTAGGTTTTTGTTATATCATAGTCAAAAGACTTCAGAAGAGTGCACTGCTTGATATTTCTGCCAAAAGTCAGCATGTAGAGACTTGAGTTTTATTTATCACATAATGGGTTTGATTTTTTAAAAATAATTGTATCAGTTCAAGAAATACTATTCTGTCTTTATTTTAACTTGCATTTCTTTTGTTACTTATAAAGTTAATATTTTTCACACAAAATTGTCCATTTAGATTTTTTAAATGAACCCATTGTTCATGAGTTTCACTAATTTTTTTGAGAAAAGTTGATTAATTTTTTACTCTATACTCTTCCTTGTTTCCATGCTTCAAAAAATCTATCTATCTGTCTTGAGATCAGGTGGTCTCATATAATTTCTTATAATTCATCTCTATCTTTAATCAATTTCAATTTAAGTCATATATGAAGGAGGCAACTATTTTCCTCTAATAATTCATAAATTGCTCTGCATTAGATCAATACCTTCATTTCAAAAATTATTTACTACTAAGCCTCTATTCCACATTAAAATCTTACACATAGGAAGCTCAGTTTATAGGCTATTTTGTTTCCTGTGTCAATTTTCTTAGCCAGTAATGTTTTCCCTTTTCTTAAGCATTTTAGTTCTGTCATAATTTTAGTTACCTGGAAGTTCATGCAATCCATTTTTTCTTTCAAAATCTCTTCAGCTACTCTCTTGCTTTGACCTTTTAGATGAATTTTAAAATCAGGTTGTTACCATGGAGTACTATGCAGCCATAAAAAAGAACAAAATCAAATCCTTTGCAACAACATGGTTGCAGCTGGAGGCCATCATCCTAAGTGAAGTAATGCAGGAGCAGAAAACCAAACACCTCATGGTCTCACTTATAAGTGGGAGCTAAGCACTGGGTACTCATGGACATAAAGATGGCAGCAGGAGACACTGGGGATTGCTAGAGTTAGGAAGAAGAGAGCGGGGCAAGGGTTGAAAAACTGTTGGGTACTATGATCAGTACCTTGGTAAAGGGATCAATTGTACCCCAAACCTCAGCATCCCAATATACCCTTGTAACAAACCTGCACATGTACTCCTTGCATCTAAAATAAAAGTTGAAATTATTCTTTAAAAAAAGATGTGAAAAAAATCAGGTTGTTAAATTCCCTCCCAAACTACAATGGATACTTTTATTAAAATTGCTCTGTTTATATCTGAATTTGAGTTGGATTTATATTATGATGTGGAATTTTTCACCCCATATAATGCATAGTATCACTTAGTAAAGTCTTGTAAAGTGTTTCTTTATGGCTGTAAGTAAAATCTCTGAGTTTTATTCTTAGAGGTCCTACTTATTTCCTCTTAAGTTTATTCCTAGGTATTTGAAAATAAATTCCCTTTATTTATCTAGTAGATTAAACTCTTCAGACTCTTAAAGAGGTAGAAGAAAACGGTTTGAGATGAGCAAAGGTGTTTGTGTAGCACACAAATCAAATGTAAACAGCATTTTTTGTTTCTTAACAAACTGAACAGGTGTTGTTTTATTCTTGTTCTTAAACTACATCCACCCACCACCAAGTATTTCTTTATACCCATATCCAGTGCCTTTCATTTGCCTCATGCTGTGCTTGGCAATGGGGCTCAGAAACTTCCACTTTATATCCACCTTTCAGAGTTAATTTACCCTTCAGAGTCCTCTCCCCCAACCCTCCCGTAAGCCATAGCAAGGAGTCGAGTGTGTGTATTAATTATGCTTTCTGGCAGCCCCATGATGCTTATTTGGAGGCTTCCCGGACTTGGCAGCACTGACTTCCATTTTAATTAGCTTCTCAGGAGGTGTTGGCACAATTCATAAGATAAATAAGCCTACGCTGGAAGTGGGAAGCCCAGTTTATAGCAGCCTGGTCTCCTGAGTAAAGCTCCCTGGAGCAGTGTTTCTGAGAAGAGTGATCTAAATTGTGACGAGGGAAACAGTAGATGTGGTTGAGCTCATCCTCCCTATGGATCGGAAGCTTGGGCTGTTGCTGGAAATTAGTGCAATGCTGAACCATATGGGAGGTCACAAAGGAAAGAAAAAATCAGTAATTCTGATTCTGTCTGTATTTTGAAAATTTATATTTCACTCGTTGTCGACTTTTACCATTAATTTTGATTTTTCAAGAAATACCGCATTAAAATATTCTTTATTTTGATTACTGAGTGTTTTTTTTTTTTTTTGCGTTCCCTTAAATTTTGTACCTGATGTGAATACTTTCTTCATCTCACCATAGTCCTGAACCTGCTTGAAATGCCCCTGTAGTGGGCTGAATTATGCCCTCCACCCAAAAATACGCCTATGTCCTAGCCCCTAGAGTCGGTAAATATGGCCTTATATGAAAAAAGGATCCTTGCAGATGTAATTAATAATCGCAAGATGAGATCATCCTAGATAATCTAATGGACCTTAAGTCCAATAATAAATATCCTTATAAGAGGCAGGAGAAGAAAAGGCACAGGCACACAGAGGAGATTGTGTGAAGATAGACACAGAGATTCGAGTAAGCCCAGGGATGCCTGGAACTACCAGAATTTGGAAGAGGCAAGAAATAATTTTGCTCTGGAGCATTGGGATGGAGCATGGCCCTACCCCTACCTTGATGTTGGACTTCTGGCTTCCAGAACAGTTAGATAATACATTTCTGTTGTGAGCTATCAAGTTTGTAGTCATTTGTTAAAGCAGATTTAATCAACTAATACAGTCCCAAAGGCAGGTGTGTGATAGAAGTCTGTAAACCAAACTGGAGAGAAACCACAACCCCTAGGTCCAAGCCTGGGCAACTGTAGGTGTTCCAAAGTTAGTAGAAAGAAACACAAGCACAAAATAAAAAGGTAAATGCAGTTTCTGGTAGATAAAATGTGTGTGTGTGTGTGTGTGTGTGTGTGTGTGTGTGTGTGTGTGTGTGAATTTTTGTTGATTTATCAAATGTCTATTGAGTACTTTCTATTTGCCAACTCCTGTGTCAGGCACTGTGTACATACACAAACACACTTTCACATAATTGCCCGAGCACAGATGTGCATCATTTAAATAAAGTCTTAAGAGATCATACTAAATTATGAAGAGGCTACAGAATTCTAATCAGTTTTTCCCAGAATGCTCGCCACATTGCTTCCAGCTCCTTAAGAGATCCAGCAGAACATTTTCTCTGTTATTTCTTAATGTTCTTTGTTTACTGCTAGCTTGGTAATTTCTGTATCATATTGTAATGGAAGGTTCTCTTATCTTCTGTTTTCCCCACTAAAGTAAGCTCAATGAAGCTCAGCGAAGTCACGGATTGTCTTTTTAAACCTCTGTTTCTCCAGTTCTAAATACATAGGTGCTGAAAGAATGAAATAAGCCATTTTTTAAAGAACAGAACCCAAATAACATTTTGAGAAAAACAATGAAACTCAAACTTCTGGGCTCAAGTAATCCTACCTTAGCCTGTAAAGTAGCTGGTACTGCAAGTGAACATTATCACAACCTACTTTGAAGATGTTCTTTTTTATACACACTTATAATAGGAAGCCTTACAATAGTATGCTTCCATTTCTTCATTCTCTGTTTTATACTATAGCTGTCATTTGTTTTACTTTTATATATATCATAAATTCCATATTACATTGTTTTTATTTTTGTTTAAAGAATCAATTAGCTTTTAAAGAGGATTTTTTTAATATATAAGAAAAAGGTTTATATGTAATAGTATTGTTACCATTTCTAGTGTTCTTCATTCTGGAATGTGGATTCGTGTTTCCATCTGAAGGAAGTCCTTTGTTTGAGGACTTCCTTTAACAGGTTCTTGTAGCATGGGTCTACTTGGACCATGCATTCTTTTAGCTTTTTTAAGTCTGAAAAAGTATTTATTTCACCTTCACTTTAAAAAGGTATTTCACTTAATACGCAGTTCTAGGCTAACAGGATTTTATTTATTTATTTATTTATTTGTGCTTTAAAGATGTTGTTCCATTGTCTTCTTGCTTCCATTATTTCTGACAGAAAATCTGCTGAACATAATTACCTTTGTTACTCTGTGCAGAACATGATAGTTTCCCCCATCAGAATGTTTTAAGACTTTTATCACTTTGAGCAATTTGATTGTCATGTCTTTTAATGTGGTTTTCTTCAAGTTTTTTTGTGGTTGGGTTTTTTGAGCTTCTCGAGTTTGTGCATGTAATTTTAAAAATCAATTTTGGAAAATCTCCAGCATTTAAAAAATAAAATTTTAATATGTTAAACATATAATATAAGCATAGTAAACATTTATTTTTTTTTTTTGTATTTTGGAAGAAAATTAGTTTCAGGGACAACTATACATTATTAGGCCACTTGAAATTGTCCCAAAGCACAATAATCACAATGATTGTTGATTCTGTTTTTTGTAATTCTCTGTTCTCTGTGTTTCATTTTTGTTGTTCTGTCTTTAAGCTCACTACTCCTTTCTTCCACAATATCTAATCTTCTAAAATTAACCCTATTTACTGTACTTTGAGAATATCTTCCTTATTTCTACTTAATGTAGTAAGCATATGGAATATGGCTTTTACTGCTATTAGGAAAAACGCAAACCATTTTTCCTCTGCTCTCACACTAACACAACAGTCAACATCAAAACATTTGGGGATTTCTCCCAACTGGAAAGTAAGCAATCACTTCTGTAGCAGACACCAGCTAGGTGTCTCCAACTGAATTCCAACACTGTCTCTTGGAGATACCATCAGATCCCACAGTTTAAGGGCTCAGTCTCAACCCTCAACCACACAATGTCAGTTGCAAGTCTGGACCTCCAACACTTCTGATCCTTCTAGAGTTGGGATGAGCCACCCTCCCTTCATGCGGATGAGTATTTGTTTACCTTTCTGTCGGCCTTCATGAGCTCAGCTCTCCAGAAGCCCCATGAACCATCCTCTTGGACCTTTTATGGGGACTTCATTGGGTGGGCATGACTGAAGCATGGGCAATCATGCCAAAATGTGACTGGACAAAAAGAGTGTGATCTACACCCAGCAAGGCCTGTCTGTTCAGATTCTACTTGGCCTCCCCACAACATTTCCTTTTCCAGGATATGGGTCAGGTTTCCCCCTCTGGAATGAGTGTTTTATGATCCACAATTAGATTACAGTCCTGCTTTGGGCAGGCTAAAGGAGAGCAGGCAAGTACCATAGAGAGATAGAGAGAAAGAGTCTATTTGTAACTTCTGTAGATCAGTTTGTAACAAGGGCTATGGAGTTATGAGCCTGCAACCATGGATGATAACCTATATACATGGGAGTTATGTATGTGAAATATTACAAATGTATTCTTGTCTCAATTCTAACATTTCTGTGTGTTAAGAGTCAGTTTTGATTGATTTTTCTCCTCTTTATTGATTATAGTCTCTTCTTTCCATGCCTGATAATTTTTCATTGAATGCTATACACTGTGAATTTTACTTTGGTGCTGGACAACTTGTATTTCTATAAATATTCTTGAGATTTATTCTGTGATACAATTAAATTGCTTGGAAACACTGATCTTTTGAGTCTTGCCTTTAAGATTTGTTAGGTGGGATTGTAGTAGTGCTCAGTCTAGAACTCATTATTCCTTACCGGTGGAAGTCCTTCCTGAGTGTTCTAAAAATGCCCCCTGAACAATGACACTTTTGGCTGATGGGTACAGGTACTTGTCAGTCCTGTGTAAGCACAGGACATTGTTACTCCTTATCCTTTCTAGCTGTTCTTTGACTTGAGTAGTTTTTTTGAGGTTGTGTGCTAATCAGGATTCTATATACTTGAGGTGGGCTTTCTGGATTCTTCTTTCTGTGTAGCTCCTTCTTTCCTGGTAATATGCTCTAAGAACTCTGCCCATCTTTTTCTTGCCTGTTCTCAGCTCTGGAGTCAGCCATGCTTTGCTTGGGTTACTCTCCTCTATTTGATGGCTTGGAGACACTTTCAAGGCAGTAAACTAGGACAATCATGGGGTTTATCTCATTGTTTCATGTCCCCAGAAATCACTCCTTTTTCACTAATGTCTTGAAAACCAATGAATCATGTTTTGTCAGGTTTTTTTCTTTTAGTTGTTTCAGGTAGGATGGTAAATCCAATTCCTGTTATTCAATATTGACTGGAAGTAGAAGTCTGAGACTGCCTTTTCAAACTTCGTATGTCCCAGCCCCACTGCTAGAGTCTGATTCAGAATCTGTATTTTGCAAAAGCAGGGCATTCTGATGTATAGTCTTAGTTATAAACCAGGAGACTACATCTTTGCTCTTTAAAGGGTTGTTCAAGTACCAGCACTATCGGCATCACCTGGGAGCTTGCTAAATATACAGCATCTCAGGCCTCATCCCAGACCTACAGAATCTGCAGTTAAACGAGATCCTCAGGTGATTTATATGCACATTCAAATGTAAGAGGTGCCAGATCGGCTAATTTCAAAGTTCCCTTTCAATTCTAAAGTTCTATGTGCCTGTAAAATGGGTAGGAGAGCAAGATACATTGTAGAAAAGTTATAGCATGTGAAAAACCTGAGGTTCTAGGGCAGGTTTATTATATTAACTACAAAAGACCTAAGAAAATGAAAAATAGGAGCGCTAGCAGAACAGAAAGGGCAACTACTTATTCCAGTTACTAGAAAGTGCCGGGCAGGTCTTAGGTACTGAGTAAATTATTTTCTTAACTGACTAACCGACCAACAGAGGAACGGTGAGATGCACTGTCAAGGTTGGCATTGATAGGCTTCTTACAGGAACAATTTAGATACAGAGAGCTCAAAAGAGGCAGAATAGTTTGACTCAAAGGAGATAGTTCAGACCACTTAAGAAATATTAGTATTCAAGAGAATTTTGTAAAAGAGAGTCCCAGAAAGTTCACTGCAGAATTTAATAATCATTCTTTATAACTGAGGAAGTAATTAAGGGAACTGCAATTCCACGTAATTACAACCAAAGAGGAAGAGCCTGTTGTTGAGGAGGAAACAACAGGTAGCTTTGGAGAAAGTGACCACACCAGCTTCAAATTTACAAAATCCTGGTGTCAGGTTCTAACTGAGGTCCAAGGGGAGTCGGTGGATGGCTGGTGGTAGCTGGAAAAACAGTTGAATCATAGTTTTGATGTGGTTTTATTCTCTCTCTGGATGTGAGCAAGCCTGGGTGCGAGCCATAGGCGCAAACCATATGTACGGTGTTAGCAGGGCAACTATACTTTTACAAATAATAGTGGCTCCAAGCTAAGCCCAGGCTTATGTGGGTGATCACCTAATGTGCCTCACGTGGCGTGGTTACATAATCAGTGGAGTTGTGTGTCTGCACTACAAATTCGCTGAGTCATGCTGGACCGGATGTCTGCCTTGACCTATTCTTGACTACAGCACATCTATTTTCCTTGCACTCCACCCTGTATGCCAAAGGAAACATTGGGTTTGGACACACAGGTCTGACACATAGGCCTTATATGCCACCCCCAAGGCTGAGGGGGTTTTTCTAGTGGGGAGATGTGCCCACAGGGAGGAACCTTGGACTCAGAGGCCACAGTAGTAATACAGGGGGCAACAACTCTAAGTTATGGCAGGCAACAATCCAATGGTGGTGATATAACACAAATGTTGCCTTATACATTAAGCCAGGTTTTTATTTCCCTACCTCTATGGGCACTGGGGCAGGCAGCCAGAGATTACTGTTCATCCTCATATATGATTGGAGGAGGTCATCTTTCCTCCCATACGTTTTGCCACATGGCTTGGCCCTACATGGGCCAGTGACCAACTAGCCACTTCTGTAAGTTCTAGGTAGTTAGCCACAAGGTTAAGCCTTAATAAACTGCCCAGCTATTGGTGCAGATTACTGTAGGTGTCACCTCCTTGGTGACCACTATTGACATTGCCCTGAGTTCAGCCCATTGGCTACTTTGTCCACACTTGGTTTCAAACCATAAGTTTCAGTACTAACTTGGACTGCAGCAGTGGTCCAGGCAGCGGTAGCACCCTGGCCAGACCCATTCGTATACCATGCCCCATGAGGAATAGAGGGGTGCCTCAGGCCCTGTGGCCTTATCTTGCATTAGGACTACAGGTCCCAAGATCTCTTGCAGCTCTGCTGCTAAGGGACTTGTACTCAGAGTATCCTGCTGCTGTAAGTAAGCACTCCACTTTGCTAAAGTGGATGTCTTCGCTGTCCCAGCCCCAGGAGTCAATTACCCAGGAATGTACCCATCCCACTATCCAGTACGTCATCTGCATGATGACTGCAGTCCATCCTGTCACACTCTCACAAGCCTGAAGGGCGGCATTTACAGCGACTGTTTCTCTATCAGAGAATACCGGAGTTCAGCTCCTTTCCGTAGTTGGGACTAAAAGCCTACTGGCATTCTCAAGTGCTCTGTGCACTGCCATAGGCCCCAACTAAAACTATCTGTGGTCACATGCACATCCAGCTCAAACAGGCACCCATGGTCAACTACCCGTAGGGCTTGTGCTTGCTGAATAGCCCATTTGGCTGCCAGGAAGGTGGTCTCAGCCACATCATCCCAATCTCAGGCAAGAGGAGTGTTGTCACTTCTAAATCTGCAAGAGAATCAGAGATTAACATAATATCAACAAGACCATGACATATGGTGCGGCTATGCATTTAGCCCTGCGACAAGACTGTGAAATTTCCTTCAAGACTAATCCCTCTGCCAGTGTTGGTGCATTATTTCTGTTTCTCGGGCAGGCAGTATCAATGATTCAATCTCTCTTCTCTATTTTCAATTGTTTTGTCTTAGCAGGATGCTTTCCATTTTCATTAAAATATACTTAAGTAGCTCTTAAGTAATTTTAGGACTTTCAAAAGAAAAGTTTCCCTTACCTCTCATCCTCTTCTAGATAGCACTCTATCTCAATCTTCCTTACTGTAACTGAACTTCTTATCTGTTCTCACTGCCTCTAT
>PVKP010022311.1:0-37862 GCA_004027715.1 Plecturocebus donacophilus | reverse complement strand
TACTTGAGAGTCAGGGGATGTCACACGTGGGTTTGTGTTACTTGGGAGAAGAAAGAATGAGATCATGCTGTTTCCCTTATTTTCTCAGTAAGTGAGGGGAAGAGGTATACGGTGCCCCATATACCTGATTTAGGAGGTTGAGGTGGTTTGGAAGGCCTTTGCCTCCTGACGGAGAGACCCGGCAGAGCCTGGGGGCAGCCCCTCCCAGGGCAGCTCAGTGCTTGGCTGGTTTTGCTGTATTGCTCAGGTCACTGAGGGCTGCATATGACTTCATGAGCCTCGACGGCTTTTGCCTTCATGAGCCCTTCCCTCCATTAAAATTTTTTAAAATGTTACAACTGTGTTGGTATAAAAATTAATACAATAACAGTCCAGATTTATCATTATATAAGCAATTTATTTTTCTTCTGATTTGAAAAAAAATGAAAATGAAAACATTTTTGTGGGCCTCTAAAAGCCCTCTGTGTCTATTGCTTCCAAGGGATGAATTGGTCCTGAGGTCACTGGGGCAGACAGTCACTTTACCTGTCTGAAACATCTGACAGGGATCTGGCTAAGAGAACTGTGCAGAACGGGCCTGCCTTCTTGTACAGTCACAGACCACATGGGATGTTTCAGTCAGCGGCAGATCACATATATGACAGTGGGCCCATACGATTGCCATGGAGCTGAAAAATTCCTACGGCCTAGTGATGCTGCAGCTGTTGTAACAATGTCGTGCAACACTGCAGTGCACGTATTACCTGTTTGTGGTGATGCTGGTGTAAACAAACCTATTGCTAGTCATATAAAAGCATAGCATGTGTAATTATGTACAGTACATAGTGCTTGATAATGATACTAAATGACTATGTTACTGGTTTTTGTGTTTACTATACTATATATTGTTATTTTAGAGTATACTCCTTCTACTTGTTAAAAAAAGTTAAAAAAAAAAAAGGAAGGTCCTTTGGGAGGTATTCTAGAAGAAGACATTGTTTTCACAGAAGATGACAGCTCCATGTGTGTTACTGCCCCTGCAGACCTTCCGGTGGGATAAGATGTGGAGGTTGAAGACAGTGATATTGATGATCCTGATTGTGCGTAGGCCTAGACTTATGTGTGTGTTTGTGTTTTTGTTTAAAAAGAAAAAAATTAAAATAGAAAAACTTACAGAACAAAGCTATAAATAATATTTTTGTACGGTTGTATATTTGTAGTTTAAACTAAGTGTTATTATAAGAGTCAAAATGTTAAAAAAATTTAAAAATGTTTACAGCTAAAAAAATTACACTAAACTAAGGCTAATTTATTATTGAAGGAATAAAAAATATCAGTTTATAAATTGAGTGCAGCAGAAGTGTGCAATGTTGGTGAAGTCTACGGAGGTGCACAGTAATATCCTAGGCCTTCACACTCACTCACCACTCACTCACTGACTCACTCGGAGCATCTTTCAGTCCTGAAAGGTTCATTCACAGTGAGTGCCTTATACAAGCGTATGGTTTTTTATCTCTTGTAACATATTTTACTCTACCATTTTTCTGGTTTTAGATATGCATATACTTACCATTGTGTTAGAATTGCCTACAGCATTCAGTACAGTGACATGCTGTGCAGGTTTGCACCTTGGAGCAATAGGCTATTCCATATAGTCTAGGTGTACAGCAGACCAGACCACCTAGGTTTGTGTAAGTGCACTCTAGGATGTTCCCACAATGACAAAATCACCTAACGATGTATTTCTCAGAAGGTATTCCTGTCATTTAGCAACACATGACTATACTAAGACGGAGCTGTGCAGAGGCAGAATGATCTGGCAGGCAGCAGGCTAGCTGAGGAGGGCTTGCTTAGGATGAAGTGTTCTCTGGCCAGGCGCGGTGGCTCACGCCTGTAATCCTAGCACTTTGGGAGGCCAAGGCAGGTGGATCACTTGAGGTTACCAGCCTGGCCAACATGGTAAAACCCCATCTCTACCAAAAATACACAAATTAGCCAGGCATGGTGGAGCATGCCTGTCGTCCCAGCTACTCGGGAGGCTGAGGCAGGAGAATCGCTGTAACCTGGGAGGTGGAGTCTGCAGTGAGCTGAGATCGTGCTGCTGCACTCCAGCCTGGGTAACAGAGTGAAACTCCATCTCAGAAAAAAGGAAAAGAAAGAGAAAGTGTCCTCTTAGGCTAAGTAATCCATCAAAGAGCAGATACTGGCCATTTCCCCAGGCAAAGGCAGAGACCAATGGTTCATTCATTCATTAAACAAATATTTATTGAACCTCAACTATGTGCTAAGCAATATTCCTTGGGGATACAGATAAGTTCTGGCTCTCATGGAATATATACACTGTACATTTGAATTCCTCAAAGTGCCTATTTATAGCCACAGAGAAGTGAGAAAAAGGGGAGAGGAAAACAGAATTAAATGGTCAGAAGGCCTGTCACCTACTACTGCTAGCAGCAGACATGCATGATGTCACTCGACCCTCCTAACAGTCCTATCAGGCACGCATTATTTCTGTTTCATAAATGAGGAAACAGGGGCTCACAGAGGCTCGGAAACACGTCCACCATCTTACAGTTCACAAGCGTGGGTTGGAAAGCAGTTCTCATTGATTCCAAGGTCTGTGATATCCACCTGGTTACTCTGCCTCAGTAGTTATGATTTATGTCCAAGAGGAATTTGATTACTGATAGTTTTCTCTGAGTGTTTTTTACAGTGTGAAGTTATATATTCTATCTTTTGGCAAAGGTGAAGGTAAATCACATCAGAAAGAAGCTAAATGCAGAAAGAATGGAAATAGAGCCTAGGTTAGGAAAGGCAGAACCTTCTTAGTTCATCTGGGCTATAGTTTGTAAAGGGTGAGGTCCTCAGGGTCTGGGGAAGACCACCATAGTCAAATGGAGAGATCACTTAGGTTTCAGGAGACGTGTGTTCATGAGTGAAATACTGAAGTAATGTATGTTATGGCATCTGGTTAAGATATGAGCTGCAGTTACCACAGGTGCTGAAGACACCAACATACAGACAGTAACTGGTGCAGTATGCAGTACAGCATGAGAAGAAAATAAACATAAAGAAGAAAACACAGATCACTTGTAATAACACCACTAGGTAATAAATAGAGCTAACATTTTGGTGAATATCCCTCAAGGATTTTTTTCTATTCATGTCATTTAAACAGATATACAACTAAAACCTTACATTTCAATAGGGGTTTGATATTTTTCTACTAAACAATGTATCATACACATTTCTTCTATACAGTTAAGTATTCATATACAACACGATATTTAATGGCTACGGAGTGATCAGTTGTGGAGATGTATCGTAATTTATTTAAGAAATCCCCGTTGGGAACCACAATTAATTTGTTGTCATTTTTCTCACGGTTGTATGTAACACAGACATAAACAGCCTTATGTGTGAATCTTCTCAAGAGTCCCTAAGTGCTTCCTAATGGCAAGTTCCCAGAAATGGAATAGCTGGCTGACAAAGTTTGAACATTTTCAAGTCTTTTGTAAACAGAAGTCAAGCTTCAAGGAAGAAACCCAATTGGGATCAAAATCCTTGGATGTACAGGACAGAATCTCAGATCAGCTGAGACTCCTTCAGGCAGGCACCAAGGCTCTGCACGCACACAGTTCAGAAGCCAGGAGTCAGAGACCATTGCACTGGAGACCTAGACACAGCAGGTAAATGTCAGTCCTAGAGCAGGAGCTGTTGCTATTGACTTATATTTGCCACATGCTGAGTGTGTGTGTCTATGTGTGTGTGTGCAAGCACACATACGTCAGTGGGGGAGGAGGGGCAGGAAACTGGGTTCCAGGTGTTCACAGGAGCCAGAAATCTAACGGCCTCTGGTTGAACCCTGCTGCCAACTGAGGCAGGTTTAGACTTGCGGTGTGACCTCTCAGACATGTGAAATTCTTCACTCATTTTATACTGCCTCCGCCTACAGCATCTACCAATCTCAAATATTTACAATCCAGTTTGAAATAATATAAGCAAATATGTTTCTTCACCGTCCTTTTCTGCTGTCCTTGTTTTCCTCTGTATACTGAGATCCACATATAATCCAATCCTGTTTCACACAGCCTTGGTCACATAATAGTAACTCTGACAGAATAATCATCTTCTGAGGCCCATAGTTGCCATTGTCTGTCCATCAACTATCCTCTGTCTCTGCTTCTAAGCCCAAACCCCATTACCCACCCAAGACACTTTAGAAATAGAAGACTACTCTTTTCCCCCCTTGAATATATGTTAGAACCAGGAGAAGAAGGGAAAGTCATTAATTAAGTTTCCCAATGCCAAAGCGTAAATAATTTCAGTCACTAAAGACAATAGGAAGTGAAATGTTCAAGCAGAATTTTCTAGATAGTTCATCATCTACCCCGGGAAGAGCATCCAGGGAGATTCAGAAGCAACACTGGCAGTTCAGAAACTAAGGTAGGTGCAACGACTGATGGGCATGAGGAATGGGAATGTCATTCAATGTCCATGAGCCTCCAAACCAGTTTGTGGAGGAAAAGGTCCTTTCCTTCTCTCTGGAGAAGGAGGGAGGCTGTGAGATAGCAGGACTCTCATTTTCCAGGGAAAATACCAAAGTGTGATGCGAGGCATCTGACCAGACTGCATAGGGTGTAGCTCACCCTTGGAAGCCAGATCTCTGACACAGTCTTGTGAGTTTTGGGGTGGGGCCCAGTCTATATAGTCACTCTCTTTTCTTTTTTCTTTCTTTCTTCCCTCCTCCTTCCTCCTCGTCCTTTCTCTCTCCCTTCCGCTCTTTCTTCTGCATAGTCAGTAGAGTACGTAGAACATAATTTAATCTATTTTCATTGATTCTAAAAATTCTCCTGGAATCTTAGATTTACCATTAGAAATTATTTTCATTGGATAGGATGAGTATACTGACATAGAAAATCTGGAGACTAGTTTGATTGATAAAAGTCCTGAGAAATAGCCTGAAAATTGGTGATAGACAAATCTCAATTCAGAGTTACCTTCTTAAGATGATTTCTTCTGAAAGTCAAAGGCAGAAGAATTTCAGATTAGTTGAGGTTTCTGGTTGTTGAGTCTGGTTAAATCTTTCCTTGCTACTCTCCTCTCTCCTTTTCCAGGTACTGGGAAACTTTTTTGGGTTAAAATATTAGTAAGAACCTAACAAGGGGAACATTCGCTCTGTTTTTACAAACCATCCACATCTTTGGCTGCAAGATCAACTTCATATACATAATTATCTCTTGCTGAAAACATTTCATCTTGATTAATTAAAGTACTTCTGCTGCTACTAACAGCAGGGAGGAATTTCTGGAAAGGACTGCAAAGGCACTTAGCCTCTTTAAAAGCTCTACTGCCCACAAGTCTAGACTAGCCTGACTGCTACTTTTATCATTTTATCTAGTATGGCACTTCTGCAGGTGGTGGTTGCATACTTTCCATTACTTCTGCTACAATTTAACACTACCAACATAATCGACAATCTTAATTTTAAAAAATGCTTTTCTATTTTAAATGTCATAGATTTTCATTGTAGAACATTTAAAAATACAGAAAAACACAAAGAAGAAAATAAAAATCATCTATAATCACACCACTAGGTAATAAATGGCATTATCATTTTGGTGAATATGCCTCAAGTATTTTTTCTATTCATATCATTTAAACAAATATATAACTAAAATCTTATATTCTAATAGGGGGTTGATATTTTCCCCCATGCAGTTAAGTATTCATATACAATATGATATTTAATGGCTATGTAGCGTTCAGTTGTGTAGATGTATCGTTATTTAAGAAATCCCCTGTTGGGAACCACAATTAATTTGTTGTCATTTTTTTCACTGTCGTATGTAACACAGACATGAACAGCCTTATGTGTGAATCTTCTCAAGAGTCCCTAATTGCTTCCTAATGGCAAGTTCCCAGAAATGGAATAGCTGGCTGACAAAGTTTGAACATTTTCAAGTCTTTTGCTATAATCTTGCCAAACTGGCCTCCAGAAGGATGCACCAATTTATTCTCCTAAAGAGGTTTAAAGAAGTAACTGTTTATCTACATTCTCAACAATATTCAGTCTTCTAAGTAAAATTTTACCAATTTGACAGTTGAAAATGAGAATCTCCTTTTTACTGAAATTTCCTAGAATTGAATTCTGTTTCACATGTGTAATTGGCCGTTTGTATGCAGGCCCTAGGAAATGGTTCCCTAATGCTGTCTTCTCAGTTTCCTACTGAGATGGTTATCTGTTACCTTTCAGTTTGCAGGTGAGCTAATTGGTAGTTTCAACTGTCAGATCATTTCTAAAAATAATTTTTTTCAACTTTTATTCTAGAATCCAGGTACACGTGCAGGTTTGTTACACAGCTATATTGCGTGATGCTGAGGTTTGGAATACGAATACACACATCACTCAGATAGTGAGCATGGCACCCAATAGGTATTTTTTTCCAACACTTACCCCCACCCACTTCTTGTATTTCTCAGTTATTGTTCCCATTTTTATGATCATGTGTACCCAATGTTTAGTTCCCACCTGTAAGTGAGAACATGCAGTAGTTGGTTTTCTGTTTCTGTGTTAGTTTGCTTAGGATAATAGTTTCCAGTTCCAACCATGTTGCTACAAAGGACATGATTTCATTTCCTTATGGCTGTGGAGTATCCCATGGTGTCTATATATGCCATTTTCTTTATCCAATCCAGAGTTGATGGGCACCTGGTTTGATTCCACATCTTTGCTATTGTGAAAAACACTGTGATCAACATACGTGTGCATGTGTCTTTTTGGTAGAATGATTTATCTTCCTTTGGGTGTATACCCAGTAGTGGGATTGCTAGGTTAAATGGTAATTCAACTCTCAGTTCTTTGGGAAATCTCCAAACTGCTCTCCACATGGCTGAACTAATTTACATTCCCACCAACAGTGTATAAGTGTTCCATTTTCTCCACAGCCTTGCCAACATCTATCTTTTGACTTTTAACAAAAGCCATTCTACTGGTGTGAGATGGTATCTCACTGTGGTTTTGATTTGCATTTCCCTGATGATTAGTTATGATGAACATTTTTTCATGTTTGTGGCTTTTACATCCTCTTTTGGGAAGTATCTGTTCATATCCTTTGCCCACTTTTTAATGGAGTTATTTGTGTTTTGCTTATTGATTTGTTTTAGTTCCTTTTTAATTCTGGATATTAGACCTTTGTTGGATTCATAATTTGTGAATATTTTCTCTCATTCTGTAGGTTGTCTTTTTATACTCCGCTGATAGTTTCTCCTGCTGTGCAGAAGCTCTTTAGTTTAATTAGGTCCTTTTCATTTTTGCTCCAAAAATGAATTTTATGGCAATGTTTGTTTTATATATGCTTCATTTTTTAAAAATCTTCTCTAAGAAGGTCATGGAAAGTGAATGCATCTTAAAAACAGTCCAAATTACTATACTCTCAAATTTGCAAGTAATCCTTCTTTCTAATCTACTCGTATAATTACTTTGTTTTAACATTGTGTACTGACTCCTTTTCACTTTTCAAATGAAAACCAAACCTACTTTGAAAAAACTAGGTAGACCTACACTGTTCAATACAGTAGCCACTAGCCACATTTGGCTATTTACATTTAAATTTAAAAAATAAAATAATTAAAATTTCACTTACTCACTTGCTCAACAGCCACATGTGGCTAGTAACTGCCATGTTGACATCACAGATGTCGGACTTTCATAGATAGTTCTGGACAGCACTGATAACATTTTAACTGTTCCAACCCCTGGACCTGCTCTCTCCCATATCTTCCAGCCTCTCAGAATACCCTTCTCCCTTTCTTTGGCTAATTCCCACTTGTTCCATGCGGTCAGCAGGTCTATGCAAACCTAACTCCAAAGGCCAAGGGAACGGACAGGCCAAAGAAAGAGGTTGACAAATCCAGTTTCTTAGAAAAAAACCTTTACTAGGGACTTAGGAACAGAAGCAAGGTCTCTGGTGGCCATGAGACAGTGGATTCCTACACTTGTAGCAAGCTTTTAGAGTAAAACATGGGCAGGTGATCATGTTTAAGATTTTCTTGTGAAACTTGTGATTATTGGGAAGGTTAGGGAAGCATCTTTTTCAGGCTATCTATGCTATAACATTATTTAAAGACCTTGCTGCAGAAAACTTTGCTAGGTAGGAGTCAAATATTAGCCATCACAGCAATTTCACCTCAAGATGGTGTTACTCTTGCCGTGCAATAGGCTGTTTTTCTACACCACTTGTCCTTCAACATACAGCTCAGATACCACCTATTCTGGGGCGGTTTTTCCTGACTACATGTTTCCCCACCTGGACTGCATGTCCTTTTTGGGCCCATTAGAGTCCTGGGCATAGAGTACTGATTGCAGTCCATCTTAGACATTTGTTCACTGGTTCTTGTCCCCTGCTAGCTCACTGAGGGAAGAGTACGTGTCTTTACATTCTGATTCTCTAGTTCCCAGCTAAGTTCTGAAAAATAGACAGAACTTGGTGTATGCTGATTAAACAGACTGCTCACCATTTGCCCCACCCCGTGCAGAGGCAATGGTTTATCCTTCAAAATTCTCAAAAACTAAAAACATACCAAAAGAAATTCAAGGAGCAACATATTTATATTAAGGATAATTCAATTATTAAGAATAATAAAATAATGAAATACACAGGTATATTTTATGGGCTGCCTCACAAAGGACAGTGACCACAGCAATACTACAACATTGCTCTTGTTTATATACATATATACACACGTATTACCTTTATGCTTGAACAAGTATACATTATTGGAAAATTCTAAACAATATCATTCTAATTATTCTTACCGTAAATAAAAGCCGTTGTGAAAGCATATCTTTTATCTTTAGTCCTCCAGAGTCTCTCTGGGGTCTTCATCTAATTTTCCTTATAAAGTTACAGCATACTTCTGGCAGAATGTGCATTTGCTAGTGCCAAGCCCAGATACTTTTTTCTCTTTTAAATAAAAAAAAAATCACAATTAATATATAATTCTTAGAGGAAAATTTTTAAAATACTGACACATATAAAGAATAAAAGAAAGCCCACTTATCATCCTGCCACTGAATGACAATCTCTGTTTGCATTTGGATGTATATCTTCTTCCAATTTTAAAATATATAGATATATGTTTTTTCTTTCTTGCATAAGTGAGATTATACTGTGCTTAATTTTTAAACTTTACTTTTTTCAATTAACACATAATGAATTATAAACATATTTGTAACATTATTTTAAATATCTACCTAGTGTTTTATTGTAAAAATATATCATTTAAAAAATGACTCTCATTTTTAGAAGCTTAGATTGTTCTCATTTCCCCCCTATCATGTTAATAGTGATGTGATGGTTCTCCCTCTGCCTAAGTGTTTTCCAGGGATCTGCTGCTCTGACTCTGTTCTCTTCCAAGGGAGAAACAAGGAACGGCCTTCTTTTGGGGACTTAGCAGGCGTCAGAGAAAGGTGGTTATAAACCAGCTTAGGCCAACCCAGGAAGAAACCAGCCAAATTAATGGGTTCAGAGTGTTATTCTGAGTTCAGTGGGCCAGGGTTAGTGGATTCTCTAAAAGAGTCTGAGGCAAAGCTTACTTGCTAATGCTTTTTCGGGAGGTGCCATGGCAGGGTTGCAAAAATAAGAGAAAGAAAAAGGCTGGGAGGGAGGAAAGTGAATACTCGTTAACGAGCTGGTCACAGCTTCATGACAAAACAGCCGGATGCTTGGTGGTATGAGACATCCCTGGCAGGACAAACCAAAGCACTGAGCCTAGGAATCATCCACAGGAGGAAGGGAGGGCGTAGAGTTTATTGGTAGCTTCCTCGGGTTTTTTTTTCTTCCCCCCTCTATTTGGTCCAATGTCACCCTATGGGCATAAACTGCCTCTCACTTTCTGGTTGTGTCACCTGGTCCCTCTGAAGAACCATGGTAGGGGCCAGTCTCATATTCCAAGTCGCGGCACTTCTTCTATATCTGAAAGTGGTGGGAAGAGTCAGGGGCTCCCAGGGTGTGGTCAGGGGAGTGTGGGTGTCAGAGATGCTGTGGCTCCCTGCCCTGGCAGACAGGGTCCTGCCAGAGGCTGAGGCAGGCGTTGCAAAATAACCAAGCAATGGCATCATCGGAGGAGAGGTGTGCTCGCTGCATTTCAAGACTGTGGTTTTCCCAGTAGTATCAAAGCCCTTGGTTTGGAGAACCAAGACATTCTGCAGAGTGCTTTCTAGAAGAAACACTAAGACCCAAGCTACCCAGGAGGGTAGGGCAGGAACAGAGCATTAGAAAGAACAGGAAAATGAAACTAAGTTCTGTAGGCCGGAAAGCTCCACCTTTCCTCTGGGGACAGAAAAAGAGCAAGAGGTCTGATGGGGACATGTGGCTAACCAAGCTACGTCTTCCAGTGCATCTCTCGCCCTGGGTTATCCAGCCCACAGGACTCCAAGCAGCCAGCCTGGACTTACCCAGGAAGCAGGCTTGAGGGGGATGGGCAGATAAAAACCTTTGCACATTCTCAAATACCCTGAGAATAATGACACCTCACAAATGAGCACACCAGTACAACAAGGGGTAGAGGCGGAGGGAGGAAGAGAACTTTGCACTGAGAATGGCGCTCAGAGTTCATTCAGGTAAACTGGGTGGTTTCGTTTTGACTTTCCAGACACGAAACAGGGCACATTTCCTGTAATCGGCTGGAAAGCAGCAGCAAAGCAAAGGAAGAAAGCAGGATGTGAAATAAGGTGGAAGAGGAGGGACAAAGGACAACGAGTCTGCTAGGTGGTTTTCCTGAGGTCTAGTGATGCCGAGAACAAGCTGAAGCAACACATTAATGTTTATGAGTCTCAGGCACCATGAAATTTGCTTGGGGCATTGTTAATCTGCTGACTCTTGGCTTCTCTCTGTAGCCTTTAGTTTACTAAAAAGCCAGATGGTAGTTTTTTCTTGTTACAAGAATTTGAACACTGGAGGATAAAATAAAGGGCTCTGTGGAGTGGGTGGCATACACAGGGCACCCTCAAGCTGATCCTCACATCTTCCCATCTTTACCTCCCGTCCGTTACAATGGCCATGACTCTGCCCTGGCACCAAACCCTCCAAATGACACCACCTGGTCTTTCAGGCCTCTGTCCCCACCCTAAAATCTCTTTCCCTGACGTCCTCTCATGTCTCTTCTGGGGATCATCTGCATCAGGACTCAGTTCAGGTTCATCTGAAACGTTTCCCATGGCCAGGTGACTCTGGCCCACTTTCCCGGCTGCTCCTAGAGTGAACAGATTTCTAGGTTAGCTCTTACAACACATTGTAGCTATCTGAATGCATGGATGCCTCTTCCTATTAGATTATGGACTTCTTGAGAATAAGGATCATAGTATTGATTTTTTGGTCCTTAAGTATCTAGAACAGTATCTGCTACTTGGAAGGTTCCCAGAAAATGCTGGCTGGTTGAGGAAGCAGTTGTGTTTCCAAAGAGCTTCACTGACACACTCACTGCATCGCTCATCCTGCTGCCCAGCCGTAGCTGTTTAGCTGTGACTCCTCCATGATGCTCCAGCTCCTTGATGACAAAGATGCAAACTCACTGCCTCTACAACAATGCCTAGCACATTCTGGGTGTTAAAAATGTTGACATTAGGAAAACGTGCAATATTGTAGGTAATTTTATATTATCCAGAGCTAGAGCTCAGACTATAGTCATCATGAGACTAGCAAGTTTTCTGAGTGCAAGCATTGAGCTAGGCACATCACATACCTCAAACCACTGATCCTCACAGGAACTTGTAGAATAGGTTTCCATTTTACAGATGAGGAGGTTGTAGCTCGAGGTACTAAGTGATTTGCTCCAAAACACACATACAGAAAGTGGCAGAGATGGGATGTAAACTCTGGACCGAATGTGTAATGACCATGCATTATATCAGGGCCTCCCAGGCTCAGATTCTCTGATGTAGCCAGAGTTTCGGCTCTAGCCCTTAGTGCCTATAATGCCAGCTACCTGTCAACATCTGAACTTCAGAGAAAAGGGAACGAACCGTCTTCCCCAACTCCACTCAGTTCTTCTCACAGCCCACCTAACTGCTCCATGATATAGCTAATCAGGCACTTGGCTGAGGGTGGGACCAGCATTAAGACATTTTAGTTCTTTCTGGGAAGGGCCAATATATGGTTATCTTTAATATAAACAGGCTGGAGAGTTTAAATGAACTTGCCCAAAGTCACGTATCAGGCAAATGGATAGTAAGAATTGGAACATCTTTTGGACTCCAGGGCTTGTGCTGGAAAGGCAAGTCAGGCCTATCTTGCTGTCCACCTTGAAAGTCAGGGCAAGGTCCACAGGCAATATCAAGAAGACACTGGGAAGGTTTTTGAGCAGAGGAGCAAAGAGGTCAGAGTTACAGTTGGGAACAGTAGTCTAGCTGTGGAGAAGAGAGAGTCTGGCTTGGAGGGGGAGCGGCCGATGATGAGATTATTTAGGAGGCGGTTGCCAATACAAGAGTCGTGCCTAGAAGAGGTTTGCTTTTAAACACATGATGCTTGAGATGACAGGCAGGAGGAAATGTCCAGAAGGCAGCTGGAGGCGGGAGGGGGAAAAGAGACGCTGACCAGAAGTAGAAATCCGGGAGATGCCAAAGAAAGGCTGCAGACATAGCCCTGGAGGTAAATGAGGCCACCAAGTCCTGGGGTAAAAGGGGGACAAAGGCTGAGGGATAAGCTTGAAGATTTGGCTTATTCAGAGGGCAGAAGAGGAAGACTGTGAAAGACAGCAAAAAGCAGCAACTTGGGTAGCAGATGCCAGAATCCCCTCTACAGGATGGAAGTGTGCAGAGAAACACTTGGGTCAGCCGTGAGGGGGCCGGGGTGAGAGTGAGGAGGAAACAAGAAAGTGAGAGGGCCCTCTGCCAGATGTGAGGAGCCTGAGATGGGCTGTGGAGCAGAGAAAAAGACGGGAGGGCTGGGAGAGGGAAGATGGGGGTGGCTTTTACAAACATGGGGTTTTAGAGTAGCTTGCACTGCTCTCATAAAGGCTCAGCTGTCCCTCCAAACCTTCATTAAAGTCTCTAAAATGCACAAAAACCTAGTGCATGAGTGTTGAGGGAAATCCAGGAAGAGGGCAGTGGCTTTAAGAGGGGTAGAACAGGGATCAAACTCTAGAACGGAGATCTAACCTAAGCAATGGTGAGCTGATGAACGGAAGACATTCCGTAGAGACAGAGGCTCAGAGTCAGTGGCCTGAAAATGTAAACACACTGGAAATTTATGAAACCTTAGAGAGGGCAGTGGACTTGGGGTACAGCCAATTTCATCTAAATCTTAAGGGGCATATAGATTCCAGTTCAACAACTGCACTACAACATTATCATGGATGATCATAACTATTAAATATTCTTTCTGAACAAGCGAAATGTGTTGGTGGATTTTACAAGATTAAGCATGAGTGATGCAAGCCCTCAATGAATTGGTTTGGAGATGTAGTAGGCTGGAAGGAGATCTTAATACAGCATTACATAGACATGGTTTATATCAGTCATTATAGGGCAGGCTGCCCAGCAGCGAGTCATTAGTTTAAAGTGTCTGCTGCAGAACATCTGTGGGACTTTTCTGGTCCCTTTGCTCATGAGTAATTATTTCCTAGAAAACTTTTTCCAACCCAAATATTCCTCCTGATCTAGAAGAAAGATGTGACCAAACTGAGAAGGTTGCTGCAAAGCAAGGAGGAAGAAGCCTAGAGACCTGCTCTCGCTGCCGGTCCTGCAGTTGCTGGGAGGGTTTGTAACCTTCACTAGGGTCAGGCTGGGGAGGGCAGGAAGCTAGGGCCCTGAGCACACTCCGTGCTGGGATACAAACGGAAGCGCTGGGGGTTGGCTAAGGCCCCACCCCTGGGCTCTCCACATCTTCACCACAGAGACTGATGAGACATTTCCTCTTTTTCATTTGTGTAAGTCATAGACAAAGGGTGTGTGCCTGTATGTGCCCACCTGTCTCTGAGCAATTTAGGAAATTTTGGCTTACACTAGGAGACGCATGAGTGTCAACCAAATTTTGTAAAAGTGCCTCATTGAAATCCCGTCAAAAAGATAATGATTTTAAAGAGGCAATAAAATGAAATGATGGCTTTCTTGCAGTTATTTCCTAATATGCTTTCTGCCAGGCTCTCCCAGCTCGCCTAAAGAAAAGGAGAAATGAAAACACTCGGTTTGTCAATATTCTGCTTTTCTACGGTAATCACTGGATATGCTGAAAGATTGAAATTCATGAGTGTTACTTGGCTACTAGGCATCCTATCTTTCTTATCTATAAATATTCCCAAACATTAAAGAATTAGTGGTCCTTACATGTAAAACATTTAGAAGTGCTGCTCCATGGTTGAAGAATTTGGTGAGATTGTGTGACAGATTGTATTTTTCATAGATGGCTACAACCATATCTGCTGTTACATGTATTCTTAAGATGTGACACTGGCACTTCTCCCACTAAAAGGTGGGTTCTGTCTTCTCTGCCTCTGCTCCAACATGGGGCAAGGTTTATGGCTGTTTTAACTAATAGAGTATGGTAGAAGTGAGGTCCGTGACTTTAGAGGATAGGCCGTTAAAGATGATGCAGCATCCTTTTTGTCTTTTGGAATACTTGCTTTGGAGCCCTAAGCTATCATGTAAGATGCCTGACTACCCTGCAGCTGTCATGCTGGGAGGAAGCCCAGACTGCATGGGGAGGTCTAGTCTGGCTGATAGCTTCAGCTGAGGTTCCTGCCAACAGCTAGAATCAGATGCCAGATATGGGAGTGAAGATACCTCCAGATGATTTAAGCTCCCAGCCATCAAGTCTTTCCAACTGAGGTCCCACATATCATGGAGCATAAATAAGAGGTCTCTGCTGTGCCAGATTTCTTACCTACAGAATATGAGTGTCATAATGTGGTTGCTTTACACCACTAAGTTTTGGGCTGGTTTGTTACATGGAAATATTAATTGGAACAGATATAAAACCAGGAGCCCTGTTCACTCCCTAAGTCCTTCTAAGATACTTTGTTGGAGACTTAGAGCTTCTTAGAACACTATATTTGAAAACCTCTGGACTAACTACCCTTCAGTGGCTTGTTTGTAATAAACCTAGAGTTTAAGAGCTTCATCAAGAAAGAGAAGAATCTGGCCTAGTGTTATGGATTGAATTCTGTCTCCCTAAAAGATGTTGAAGCCCTACCTCTCAGGACCTGAAAACAGGGTCTTAGCAGATTACCAAGTTAAGATGAAGTCATTAGGGTGTATGACTCTGTTCTTATAAAAAGAGGACGTTTTGACACAGAGATAGATACGCACAGGGAGAATTACCACATGAAGATAAAGGCAGAGATGGAGGTAATGCATCTACAAGTCAAGGATCATCAAAGATTGCCAGCAAACTACCAAAAGAGAGGAGAGAGGGACAGAACAAACTCTCCCTTACAGTCCTTGGGAGGAACCAACCCTGTCGAAAACATGGTGCTTTACAACTGAGACAATAAATCTGTTTAAGCCATGCAGTTTCGGGTACTTTGTCATGGCAGCCCTAAGAAACTCGTGTACCTAGGAATGAATTTGAAAAGAGATGATGGTCTCTCATGTTCCAAGGCCCTCAGCTAAGAGAGTTAGGCCTTTTGATTGATTCAATGGGGTATTTTTAGAGCCAACTGGGTACAAGTCACAATGGTAAACACCACAAGGAAATACAGAGATAAAGAAGTCTTGGTTTCTGCACTCAATGGGCCTCCAACTTTGCAAGGAAAGGTATGATAGGCCCTAAAACAATCCAAGTGGTAAGTGCCCTAAATAATGAGGCAGGTAGAAAGTGTTAGAGAAAGTCTAAAATAAGTATTGAAAACTCTTTAAAAATCTCATGGATTTTAATACATGCAGGGCCCTAGATTGGATTTGGATGGACAGAACTGATGATAGAAAGAGTATTTCTATGAATATCCAACACTCTGTGTGCCCCTGTCTGATCAAAGTACATAAATAGAGTAAGTATAACTCCTTTATTGTTGCATCTACTTTGTATTTGTAGAATCCTGGATAAATTTTTGTATGATGTTTTTTTCCTCCCTGTACACATGAGAAAAAAATATGATTCTAAATATTTGAAAACAACCCAGAATTCAATTTTTGTCTTACAAAGTGTAGTGCAGTGCTATTAAGAATGTCCACACAGGATATGGTTCAGAGGGTGAGGAATGGCCGGGGAGGATGGAGAACGTTATTATCAGTTTTTCCTGTAAGATTTTGAAATTAATTTTCTGGCCTTTTTAATGCAAGTTCTTGATCAGATTTATAACTGAAGCATTTAGTAGTCATTAGCAGTTTCCGAGTTAGGGAAAGTTACCTGGAAATAAGTACCTAGCTGGTTTGCTGAACTTGAGATTTGATTATTTTAAAGTTGGTAGGATTTGAAGGGCAACAAATCATTCTGAATTTTAGAAAGTGTGTTAAGCACCCTTTATCAAGAGGCTGCTTTCTAAGCTCCATTCTCCCCTTACCTCCCAACAAATGACAGCCTTATTTAACATAAGCCATGTGTTTCATCTGACACTCTTTGTATTTCCCATTTGACATGAGATCAGTTTCTTTTCTTGTTTTCTTTTTTTTTAAGAAACGGGGTTGTCACCATATTGATGCCAAACGTAGTGCAGACACCCGATAGGCATAGTGCACTACAGCCCAGAACTCCTGGGCTCAAGCGATCCTCCCACCTCAGCCTCCTGAGTAGCTGGGACTAGAGGCACTCGCCACCGCGCGTGGAGAAATCAGTTTCTTTGAGAGGTTATCTGGACTTAAGAAAATATTGACGTAGCTAAATGTTTAGATTGCATTGTTTTTACTAAAGCTGAATCTCTAGTTTTCAATTTTACAAGTATGAATTTATTTTAAATACTTCATCACTAAAGGCTGTCAACATCCTGTCTTTGTTTCTAGATGCATAAAACGACTAAATCTGTTAGCATGCTCTTATTGTTAAGGTTCAAAGCGTGATTACCAGGAAAGTCTATTAGTCACACCACTAGAGGCTGCAACCTGGGGATAGTTAAGAAAAAATAGTCTTCTAATTTTGAACAAACTGACTTCCTGTTGGAAAGGGTCACAGAAAAGCCATGCACCCATGAAATAAAACTTGGTTTTTATTTAGAGAGCATTGTTATACATAGCCTTTTAGAATTCTGTTGAGAGTGGCAACTCTGAAAACTAATTTTCATAAAGAAATTTAAATTACTAAAATATAATTTATTCATACAGCTCAATAGACATGAACAGAACTCATAAGCTTATGGACATTTATTGCTCAAATGCATAGGGAGTACATCTTCACATTTTTGCACGGGTCTTCATTATTCTTGGACTAAATCATCTTAAGATGTCCAAAGCTGTCCGAATAGTAGAGTATGATTTTAACAAAATTGTCACACACAGTCTATATTAAATTATCATAAAATCCCCAGAACCTTACCAATGCAAAGTGAAGAAATGCTATATATTTTTTTGCCATATCAGCATCACTTCTGGGGAGGTTTTTTTTTTTTTTAAATTAGAAGAACTGCGGAGGAGATAAAAAATGTAAAACTTAGAGGTTACCTCTTTTGTGTCACTTTTCCTGAGATGTCTGTTACCTGATAAGAATTGAACCAAACAGTATTTTTTTTTTAATGGAAGAAGTCTAGATGTAACTCAAGTTGAAATAAAATTAATTCTGTAAAGGATTAAAAATAAGGAGAAAGCCCATTTTCTACTTGTTCTCAAACTTTATAACAGAAAAATCCCTGAATAATCATAATGGCCAAGTTGGTTTAGATGTTTGATAATATCATTGCCTACCTTGTATCTTTTATGCAAAATATTCAAACTGAAAATATTCTATCACTTATGATATGCTTGATCATATAACTATTTATTTGGACTAAAATGTGTTCAAATATGTTTAAATGTGAAATCTACAGTATAGTCTGCATTCAAATATCTATACTCACATGAAATTATGTAGCTAATGAACAGCTTTCACTTTTTTCCTACTTGGATATTTAGGATGAGGTTCAAAATTACATTCAGAAATATGTGGGCCTTGTGCTCTGACAGTGTAAATACTCCACTGAGTCACAAATGAACTTCAATGACTTCCTTTTTATGCATTTACTTCTTCACCCAAACAAAACACTTACATTGCTAGCCAATAATAACTAATAACTAAACCAATTAAAAAAATTTCAGAGTTTATCTCAATGCTCTGTATAAATGAAAAGACTAGAAGATGGGACGGTAGAGAATGGCAGTGGGTAGTTTTTTTTTCTGTATGTGCAGATTGCACTGAAATCGCCAGATGTCTCTAATCCATTGCATTCCTTAGTTGTTGTCTCCAGAATTTCTCCAGAGCTTTCACACGATCTCTTCTAATTTTTGCTACTCACAGTTACATAGCCTCTCCTATCACACTCACCACCCTTCCTTATCTCAACAATCCTTCTCCAGAGGGCTGATGATCAGTAAAATAAACACTATTAAAATACATGTAAAGTGAAAATTTAGCTTTGAAAATTACTCATCATTTCTCATGCATAAGAGGTCACCAAGTTTCCTTGTAGAGGGCTTCCCTAAACCTGGAGTGAATGTGGTTAATTAGAGGAGGCCTCCTAGCTGGGAGCATCACTCTGATACCTTTAAGTAATCACAGTCATTACTATAAGACTATTTACTGAAAGCTGAGCTGGACAGCCATTGTACAATTTGATCTGGCAAATGCACAGAAATTGCACTACAGATTACATATTAAGGCACTAATTACCCAAATGAAACTCCAGGGGCACCTTAGGTAGATACAGTAGAGTGAGTTAAGGAAGGAAATAATTAGTCACAATTACAGAAACTAGCTCAACACAAAGTGAAAGAATGTATGCAGCTTATTTCCTGCAGAGAAAAGGGAGCCTTAGTAAGAGTTTAAGAAATGCAAAGGATAAACATGATTTCTAAAAATGAGTAAGAAAAGGACAAATTTCTATTTTAAGTTACAAAATGACTTTATTTTTCTGTTTCTATGTACTACATATCCAAATAACATTAAGACATTTTATCATGAATTTGCACTATGACAAATCAACTTTCAAGCATTTTCTTGACCGTTTTAGAGGTTTTGCCAGCATTTGACAAAATCTGAATACATACAGACAGAGTAAACAGGGTCAAAAAGAAAACTGAGTGAGCACATAAGGCATGGAGTTTGAACTCCAATAAAAATATTCATTAAAGGTGCAGAATGAGGTCGTGGGGAGCAAAGAGAGGTATTCTGAAGAAAGAAACAAATTTACATCACTTTAAAAACCATGCACAGAAACTGTTTTTGAATACAGTCAAGAAATTAAGTTTTCCAAATTTACATATCCCCTTTTCAAGGTATTCTGATAAAAAAAATTAATTTGGGCAGGGAGAGACCCGCCTTTACCTTTCAAAAATGAACTTAGAGATGCTACCTTTATTGGTGAGTGACTTCGGGAAGATAGAAGAGTGGATGCTTAGTTTGGAAGGCTGGCAGGAAACTTTCAGAAGCATGTCACTGAGGCCTAAATCTCAAAAAATCATGGCAGGTCTGGTGAAGACTATCCAAGTTTTCCTGCAATGTTTCTAAATAGAAAGAAAAGAGAAAATCTTCTTGATCTTTTAGGCAGCCTCCTCACTAATAACCAAGCTGTTTTGCTAATTTGTTTTGCTAATTTGAGGTTAGTATGGAATGCTATCCTGAGTTACTAAGAACCTATTAAAAATGTGACTGTTTGAATCACGTTATCACATTCAGAATTCATAGGAGAATGTTAATTGAATCTTAATTTAGTATCTAAAAACAAAGTGGAATTATATTGAAATTGATCTTACCTGTTCACGACTAATTATCGCTGACACTTTTCTTATGATGGATCAGGAATGTTTGCTGCTTAAATAAATATATAATTTCCATTGATCAGGTTTTTGGTATAAAATTAGAGGGTAAAAGAAACTACTTAAAGGATGGACTTTTCTTATAATAGAAAATAAAAATAATAGCACAACCTTTCTTGGGGAAAATCTAGATTTTGTCTTCTCTTTTTAAATATCAGAAATCCTGAAGTAGCATATTGTAAGAATTTGGTTCACTTATCCCAAGCAAACACAAGGAAGATTTTTTGTCTAACACTCTCTCCACAAAGATGACTTGAGAGCCAGGTAGATGGCTACATCTGAACAAACTACTCATAGCAGGTATGTTTTCCAAGCCTTCCTGAAAAAGCAGTATCTACTGCATAATATGGAATGTAAATTGTTAAAACTCCTTGAAATAGTTGAAAAATACAATGGCAGGGGAAGAGGTGGGTGAAGAATAACACTTGAAATAAGAGATTTCACTGTATCAAGAACCTTTATATTAAAAGAGCTGTATTAAAAACAAAAGCAAATCAAACCCAACACAAAACAAGAAAATGCAGTAGTTTCTGAGGTGTGGTCTTCTTTGGTGAGTTCCACTGGGATATACTTATATGCTCTCTTTCAACCAGACCATCACCAAACAATTGTTTGTTCTGTACTTAACAATTAAAACTGACAAAAAGGCTTATTCATCATGAGCTTCAAGCAGCCATAGGAGTTAAGAACACGTATGGTGCTTTTATATCTATACAAAGCAATTTTTCATGACTCCTACAGACATTGGGGAAATAGAGCTATAATAGTTATTCCTTTTTAGAAAGAGCACTTGTAAAATACAGAAAGTGATTAGGTAAATATCCCTCTATACTGATCAGTTAAAGAACTTTAGAAAAGTCAGCAGTTCATTACCTGAGTTTCCCATTTAAAGGCTAAATAGTAATTAAATGCTTTTTGCTTAAGAAAGTGAACAAAAACTTTCAATATTAAAAAGGGCCAGTGTCAGAAAATTTAGACTCAAATTTAAGTTTGAGACTTTTGAAGTTTTATAAAAGCTAATAGGAATATCTATAAATTTTCCTTCTTAGTTAAAATGTGAAGTCATAGTTATACTGACTTACTGGATGTTATCAAAACTTAGGTTGGGGGTCAGCCTGCAAAATCATTAAAAAACAAATAAATATTTTTTGAAATTTTGAGCAAAATTTTAAAAGTGATAAAAATGAATTATTAGTAACTTCAGTTATGAACCCATATGAGATTTTTTGTTAACACCCAAATAAAGACTTCAGCATAAACATCATTTTTAACCTGAAGAGATTCCTTTTGAAGGGTAATATAGAAAGTAAGTATAAATTTTATCCAGAAAAATAGTGCACCCAGTGTTTTGCCAGCAGTTACCTAAGCTTGTGTTTCAACAAGGTATTTTTGTTATGCTCAACCATGAACAATCTGCTAATAAATTATTTGTTTAAAACAGATAGGGCAGGGCGTGGCGGCTCACACCTGTAATCCCAGCACTTTGGGAGGCCAAGGCGGATGGATCACCTGAAGTCAGGAGTTTGAGACCAGCCTGGCCAACATGGAGAAACCCCGTCTCTACTAAAAATATATAAAAAATTAGCTGGGTGTTATGGCGGTCACGTGTAATCCCAGCTACTTGGCAGGCTGAGGCAAGAGAATTGCCTAAACCTAGGAGTCGGAGGTTGCAGTGTGCGAGATTGCACCATTGCACTCCAGCCTGGGTGACAGAGTGGGACTCTGTCTCAAAAAACAAAACAAAACAAAACAAAAAACAGGGCTATGTTTCTAAATACAACACATTGTTCAAACTCAGGATTCCAACAATATTCTGAAATTGAATACTTTATCATACAAGAACTATAACCATGTTATTATTCTGAACATACTATTTCAATTCCAGGTCTAAATAAATTAGTAAAATCACCATTCTAAAACATTAATATAGAGCAGAAACTTAAAGTACTTTGGTCTGTATGATTAGATTATTAAACAAATGAAAATATTCTCTTTTTTTTTTTTTTTTGAGATACAGTCTTGCACTGTTGCCCAGGCTGTAGTACAGTGGTGTGATCTCTGCTCACTGCAATCTCTGCCTCCTGGGTTCAAGCAATTCTCCTGCCTCAGCCTCCCAAGTAGCTGGGACTACAGGCATGCGCCACCACGCCCAGCTAATTTTTTTTGTATTTTCAGTCGAGACGAGATTTCACCATGTTGGCCAGGATGATCTCAATCTCCTGACCTCATGATCCACCTGCCTCGGCCTCCCAGAGTGCTGGTTACAGGTGTGAGCCACCGCGCCTGGCCAAGAATCTCTTTCTCTAATGCTTCCGTCCATGATGTATCGTAAAGTTTAAAACACAACTTAGGCACACATTTCTGAGGAGCAATTCTCATCATTGGCTTCTGTATACAACTCAAAGTAGCACTGGGCAAATTCACCCAAGGAGCAATTTTTTAAAACAACATTTTGAAAACCCAGAGCATCTTTCTACTTTCTTTCATTGTTAAGTCACAAAGCTTACTTAGATCAGTTTAGAGCTCATTGTTAAGTCACAAAACTTACTTAGATCAGTTTAGAGGTCAATGTGAATTTGGTACATAAAACAAAGTTCTCATAATCAGTAGTTCTGGTTCTGGATCAAGGGCACAAATAGTGTATTTCATTTTCCTGTTCTACATGCTTAATAGTCAGTGAAATATTTTGCCCAAGAGCTCATGCTATGTTGGATTTTAAGTACAAAGGTGAATAAAAGCTCTGCTGATGTTCAGGAAGAAATTTTTGCTAAGCAACAACCACTTAGCAATTTATTCACACATTAACAAACAATTTTCAATGAGATACATATTTTAAGCCAGGGAGCAGATAGAGTTCCTGTGCCTGTAGCACTAGTATTCACAGCAAGGGCAGGCTTGAGGGAAATCAATTAACATCCGGTCATCCCTTGGTATCATGGGGAATTGATTTCAGAATGCCCTTCGATACGAAATCTGAGGATGTTCAAATCCTTGATATAAAATGGTGTAGTAATTGCATATAACCTATGCACATCCTCCCATATACTTAAAATCATCTCTAGGTAACTTATAATACCTAGAACAATGTAAATGCTATTTAAATAGTTGTTACGCTGTATTGTTTAGGGAATAATCACAAGTAAAAAAATCTGTACCTATTCAGTACAGACACAATTTTCTTTTTGAATATTTTCCATCAACAGTTGGTTGAATCCACAGATGCAGAACCCACAAGTACGGAAGGCCGACTGTATATATAAGTGGATTATTTTGTTCAACAGGCAAAATTTGAATAGATTACCACTGCCACACTGTGCTGAGAAAAGGAGAGGGCCTCCCTGGAGCACACCAGCTCTTTAACAGGGTGCTTTAGTAAATTTTTTCCCATCTCATGCAGCCACATATCAAGATATAAAAGTTGATTAAATTACTCAAAAACCAGGCTTCTAATTCTATAATTTTTAAATTTAATTACCTACAAGAATATTAAAATAAATCTAGGTTTTCTAAGGTTGTTCACCAGTACTACATAGCAGTATTGCAATTAAGGTGGGAAGAGCCTCTGTATTTAGGTTTTAAATGTTTTAAAAACGTTGGTAAAATGCAAATAAGTTAAATGATAAATGACCAATTCAAACATATCAACCACTAAAGATTATTTTCTTCACTCACAAAAACCTTGTCTAAGGATAATGATAACCGTCAGGTACGTGAAATAACACAATTTAGGGTTTTGTTGGAGGCAGGAACATTTAAAATACTCTGACAGTACGTGACAATGCACTTATGTGAAGTTCCACTGAATGAAGGTCTGGGCCAATGGAGAAGGCAGCTGGTATTAAAATAACTAGCACAGATTCCTTGATACACACACAATGAAAACAAAAATAAGGACTCTGTACAGGTGTAAACAAGTTAAAAATGGCCTTGGCAAAATATCTTCCTCTATTTAAAAAATGCCAAAAAGCATGCAACTTATAATTCCCTCCTTTCCACAAGAATGAACTAAAAAACAAAAACAAACAAAAACAACAAATGGAACCATCTCTTTCTGTCAGTAGATAATAGATACATTGTGTTTCAAGACAAATAAAACTTTAAAATATTAATATTGAAAAAATACAATTAAATTTTTATTAAAAATACATATTCCTTACTCAATCTTTGTGTACATTTTGTTTTGTGTGAAAAAGAAAAAAAATAAAATAGGAAAGGCATTAACACTACCTAATTATTCACACTGTATTTGGTAGAAGCATGTTTTAGTCAAATTTTAACAAAAAATAAGTTACTCTGTTTTCATTTGCTCCCGGACATCGGAAGGCAGAGTTTCAAACAGAGCATCTTCCACAACTAAACCAGCTCGCTTCAGAGCCCGACAGTCGCCCAGTTCAGGAGGGAGGATTTCAAAGTGATTGCCTTTTACATCTAAGTAGGAAAGAAATAGTAAATTTCCAATTTTCGGTGAAAGTACAGATAGGCTGTTTTTCCCAATCTTCAGAGTTTTAAGTTTCTTGCAGAAGTAGAGTTCATCTGGAAGGCTTTCCACTTTGTTACATGTGATGGAAAAATACTGTAAACTTTGTAGAACTCCGATTTCAGGTGGGATAAATCGAATGTCATTGTAGGATAAGTCCAAGTATCGGATCTTGTTGCATAGGAAGAGGTGGGAAGGCAGCACCTCTATTTTATTGTGACTAAAGGACAGGCGTTCCAGGCTGGTGAGTTTCTTTATATGCTCTGGGATGTAGGTGATGCTGTTATGCCACAGTTTTAGCACTGTCAACTTTCTCAAGTGCTGAAAGCTAACGATTTCTTCTATAGATTTCAGATTGTTTTCCTTCAGGTCCAATTCCTGGAGGCTGAGTAGGCTGAACACAGCATGAGGAATACGCTCCAGGTCACAGTGGACGAGCTCCAGCTCTGTCAGATTGGTCATCTTCTTTAAGTTGTTGAGCATGACCAGCTTGGTGCCATCATTATGTATGCACATCTTCTGGAGATGGCTGGAAACATCAACAACTGCCTGAGGGATTTTAGAAACATTGCTTTTGATAGAGAGAATTTTAAGGCTTTTGAGATCCCGCAGAGACTCAAGGGTGACATTTTTGGAAATATCATGGCTTAGAGAGCCAACCAGGTACAGTTCTTCCAGATTTCGGAGTCCATACATCCAGGGTGGGAGCTCCCTTATGTCATCAAACTTGACGCTCAAGACCTTGAGGTTTTCCTTCAGGAAAGAGAGAGCCGCACTGTGGATTTTGACAGAGCATTGGTGTAGAGAGAGTTCTTGAAGATTGTCTAGCTGTGCAATGGTGGCTGGTATCATTACATTCTTAATGATTTCAAGTTTTAGAGACTGCAACTCTGTGATTTCAAAAACAGTGTCTGGAAGGCCAGAGAGCATGATAAGAGGCAATTCCAGTCGATTATGGGCATTTGTCTGTAGCTTCTGTCTCAGTTTATCGGGAGTCCATTCATTATTTAAGTTCAGCTGCTTTAATTTGTTTTCACTGACTTCAGACAGGAACACTGCAAATCTCTTGGAATAGAGAGGGTCATACTGATCTATCATATGAAGCATAAAAGCAAAGTCATTTTTCACATCTGGAATATCATCAATTCCAGTCTCCTGCCGGACATACTCAAAGGAATATTCCCGTAGAGAACGGTAAAACAGCCAGTATAAGGTATAAAGGCACGTCAATCCATAGATACTAACAAAGCACAGATAGCAAAAGGAGAGTTTTGAGAACAAGTGTGCCATGGTATGATTGCAAGAGAAGTTTTTATATCCAGTCATGTCCTGAATGTCCACATTACAGTCCACTGTAAACTGGACCTTGGAAACCAGAGCACTATTATATGCAATGATGATTAGGAATTTGATAACCTTAAGTACAGTCTGGCGAACATACATGGCATATAGAATATCGCCTTCTTCCACATGCAGCCTGAACTTCTTCACCTTCTCAAATAAGGCCTTCGCCTGCTCACCTTCCTTTTTATCCAGAGCCCCTGCAGTAGATTTGTCAACCACAAACTTCTCAGGAATGGACTTTAAAGACTGAGAATTGACCAGGCTGCCTTCTGGACCAGACTGGATGGTGTTGGACCTGTTCATGTTGTTCTTCCTGTTGTCCTTTTCTTCTGAATCCTCCCCAGACACTTCAGATAAAGCCCGTGTGGTCCAAGGAGAGTCAAAACACTTCCCCAGAATAGAGATGAAATGTTCTATTTTGGAGCTGGAGCCAGGGAATTTGAACCAAAAATTACTGCAGAGCATAAAGACCAGGGTGTGGATGAGGACCAGGTAAGGGAAATACTTGGCATACCAGTGGAGGGCTCGCTCATAACACATCTGGTTTATAAAGCTGTACTGCTGAAGGTCCAAATCCGTCTTTAGGCCTTTCATTTCCACAGTGATGGGGTTAGCAGGAGATGGTTTAGGTGGAGGCAGTGGGGTGGTACTGGCAACTGCTTGAGAGACATTCGAAAGGGAAGAGTGGTTTTGAGCAGGCTGCACTCTTTTCGGAAGGCAGATTATCTTGTCTTGCATGACCTGAAACACAGAAATAATATTTTCAAATTATATTACTCAAAGAGCTTTCATAATGTCATTACTGCAAAGAAAGCAGCAATAACATCCAATAAATGTCCATTTCCTTTGCCTGGAGAATACAACGTTCAATTTCAGCACCAAGATTTTATTTCTTAGCTCATATATTGGAAAAAAGAAGTATCTGACTTTGTTCATCATGTCTAAGTTATGACATAAAACAGTGGTTTTTCAGGTCATAAGAATGACCCACAAGAAAATAAATATTTAGGGAACATTCATGTGTTTTTTAAAAATTAGCAGCCAGGCGTGGTAGTTCAAGCCTGTAATCTAAGTACTTTGGGAGGCTGAGGTAGGTGGATCACCTGCGGTCAGGAGTTCAAGACCAGCCCAGGAAACATGGTGAAACCCTGTCTCTACTAAAAATTAAAAAATTAGCTGGGTGTGGTGGCGGGTGCCTGTAATCCCAGGTACTTGGGAGGCTGAGGCAGGAGAATCGCTTTAACGCCAGAGGTGGAGGTTACAGTGAGCCGAGATTGTACCATTGTGCTGTAGCATGAGCAACAAGAGTGAAACTTTGTCTCAAAAAAAAAAATTAGCAATTCTCTCACTGGATTGTGGAAGAATCAGTCATCGTTCTGGGAAGTACATCACCTTCTCAGACCCAGTCTTTAGTTAGATGTCCCCAAGGGTTGTATCAGTCTGTGTATGAGAAGCAGAAAGATTAAAAAGGAGGAACTATGAAAGAAATTCCTGTCTTTATTGTTTTCCCCTTCTTTTTCTACCCATAGTCTAGACTATATGTATAGATTAATATAAATGAATTTAATATAATGGAAATTTTACTAAGCTTTTATAAAAAACAATCGTTCAGAGAGAGATAAGAAAATACAGAAGTGTTCAACAATAAAACTGTCTAGATTTGCTAGCTTTTCACAAAAAATGTTACATTGAGAATGACCATCTCTCTACAAATTTTTCAGTTTGCTGAAAAGAATATTCAGCTGTAAGAATGTCCAGCAGACTCAAAAAACTGCAATTTGGGAAACAGAGAATGAATGCATCCTTTTTGAAGATAAGGAATATACATTGAATCAACCTAGAGCAATCATCCCCAGGAGTCCCATGTAAGTGGAACTCTATGAAGAAAAAGTTGACAATTCAAAGGAAGAATAACCAAGGAGTATTCAGCAATGACATGTGGAATTAATAACGCAGGGAAAGTCTATTTGTATCTTAAAATGTCAAATGGCTGGAAATCCACAATGTTTAGTGATTCTGCAATAGCGGCGATTAGTGATTTTGCAACATCAAAGTCCTTTATCTTGATTACAGGCATAGAAACTGAACCTGCTGTAAAGTGGTCTGCTATAGCATGGTAAGGTGACCACAAGCTGTTGACAAGGGAACTAGCAGCCCACCATATAGAAACATGAGGCTGACGACAGAGTGAAGCACCCAACACTTAGTAAAGTGCCTGGTACATGGAAGACCACCAGTGTATATTTGCTGAGAAAGGGAATGAATACAAAATTGCCAATAGTCCTTCCACTTCAGGGGTGTATCAGTCTGTGTGCAGGACTCCTCTTCTACGGAAGCAGATGAAGATGGTGATTATAGTGATGACAGCAGCAAACTTCTGTTGTGCTTAATATGCAACTGACCGTCTTTTCACAGCATCATGAGCATTAATTCTGTTAACTGCTATCTTAATCGGATGAGAGCAAGTACTCTTATTATTTCCATTTTATAGATGAGGAGACTGAAGCATGGACTCAGGTGAAGTAACTTGCCTGCATCATCCAGCTTAGAATCACCTAGACCCAGAGCCCACATTCTTATTTTCCTGAATGTCTAGAATTAAACCAAAAGGATCCCAATTTGACTTTATTTTAACAAATTATTTTGCACAAACAGGTCACCTTTTACAGAAAAGGCTTACTGCTTCCCATGTCCTATGAGGATAACAAGAAATGAGGCTACGGGAAGAGAGGAGGTTTCACTATAAGATTTATAAAGTTCTGTCTCGGAAGATAAAGCAGGGGGCAACTACTTACAATTTAAGTCAAAAGAATGCAGGGCAGAACCACAAATGTGATTGTGTTCAGAGGGTTTGGTGGCTACCGAGCTGTGAGAGTTCCCCTGTGGTCTTCAAACATTTCTATTACTTAGGGAAAAATGTTGAGTATGTCCACCTACCATATTTATGTCTTCCTATAATTACTGCATATCCATATCAATCAATATGACAAATATTCAAAAAGCTAATTTATTTCAAATTTAAGATATAGATAAAAGTTTTCATTTTTATTTCACATCTCAATGGAGAATTCATCATATTTCTTGGGATTCAAGCACTATACTTTGGAAACCCCTGGAATAAAAAAAAAAAAAAACACCAGGAAAAAGCCTAGACAAATGCTAGACTATCTTGAAGAAATATAAAAGAGAAATGACTATGAAATTCAGGGCTTGAGATCATGTTCCAGATGCTTTCCTGTTCATGGTCTCATTTACTGCTCCAACAACTTGGGAAGTAGGCAGAGGGAGGGGGCCAGAGTCCACCCGGAAAAGGAATGTGCTTCCTTGAACACATTCTTCAAGAGTGATACCCTTGAACTGATGTTAATATGACATTGTTAATGATATGATGAAAATACACAGGAATCAGTGCAAAAGCAAGATTAAACAGAAGGTAAAAAGGGAGGTGTCTTCTTAAGGTGCTAAGTCCCTGCTAAGCAACCAAGTGGGCCCCATTTCTGTACCCCTGCCTGACCCCTCTCCCAGGCTTGCTCCTAATGGAAGAAGATGGTGGACTTAAGGAGCTTGGCTGCTGTATAGGACTTTAGGTTATGCACTGTACCAGGGTGCCCAGGTGAAGGGCAAGCATAGGCTGAAATCTAGCTTGTAAACCTCTCACTCAGCTGTGTGCACTTGGGGCTATGTCCACACAGTGCAACTGCGTTCTTATATTTTGCACAAAAACATCTAATTAGCTGGAATCTGCCATGCTGGAGAAGTAGGTCACATTCTCTCCCTTCTACAAAAGAAACTGACCAAGGTTCAGAAAACTTCAGTGACCTGTACAAGTTCATGCAGCTAGGAAATGGCAGAACAGGAATTTAAACCTGTCTTTTCTTTCCAGCCTAGTGTTCTTCCACACTCCCCACATTCTTCTCATTTCACCTAGCTTCTGCAGGATGGCTTTGTAGAAAACAGCCCAGCGTAGAAGGCTTACACCACAGGCAATCTCCAGAAGTTCCTTTCACTCTTCTAACTTCATATTTCTCTTTCATTCCTTCATAAAGATATTTATTGAAGTGTGCCTACTCAAATCTCAGAAGAATAGACAGCAATCTATTTTCCAAAAGCTGTTAATCATCCAGAAATGAGCCTTGAGTAGAAAAAAAAATACTGGAATTTAGTCACTAAGAACAGTAGCATCTCATGTTGCTGAGGGAACATATCACAACAAGACTCCTGCAGAGAGGCAGCTCTGAGTAGAATTCAAAAAGAATGTGAGGGCTGGCTGTCAAATCCAGGACTACAGAAAAGAAATAGCCAGGTTAGGAGGTCCAACAGTAAACGGTATGAAGATTTAAACAGTGAAATAGCTACAAGAGAGAGGAAGTTACCTTCCATGTTAAATAGAAACTGTATTTCTGAACACTGTAATGTTGGGAAGAACTGGGAAAAGGAACAGTATTTTCCAAGAGAAAAACAAGAAAAAAAATAGGCAGGCAGGCTTTAAAATTTTTTTTTAATTTTAATTTTTTTTAAAAAGGTTAAATGGTATTTTTTGCCATATCTTTGTAACAGCAGCCTGTGAGAATTTGGAAGTTTTGTTTTATCTTTCCTATCCTTTTGAGAAGTCTGCCTAGTCAGACCTATACTTCACATCTCTTTCTTTCCCCAGTAGTTTACAGATCAGGGTGCAAAACAAGCCTTAAAGAGAGACTGCAAAACAAATTTCAAAAGAATAATTGTAGGGTTTCAGGCTGTTGGTGCAGGACTAAGAAAGAGTGTTTGGAGTATGGGCAGGGAGAAAGTACCCAACCCGATCCCCTTCTACAAAAGCCCCGAGGCTCAGTTCATCACCAGCAGATCATCCACACACAGGATCATCCACACATGGAGGAATTCTACCATTTTCTTTCAAGGACAACCCTCAGACTGCCTTTGGGGAAAAAAGGCTTGAGAACAGAGCTAAATGGTGTCTTTATGTAGGAAGAAGAAGAGAAAAAGGGGGAAGAAATTGAGGGGGAGAGGTGAAGAAAAAAAAAATCAAAATGAACAAGAGAACCCGATCCAAAAAAGCATCAAAGTGAGAAAAGTTAATATTCTAAAAGCTGCTATGAGAATTCTGAGGATTCTTAGAATGAAATGATTTATGGTAAGGAAAATGTCTAAGTGAAGAAGGAGGAGAGAGACACAGAAAAGAATGAGACATGGAAAGCAAGGGTCAGATTAAGCTAAGGTACAAGGAGATGGCTAAACTACCTACTTTACATTGGAGTGAGCAGGCTTGGAAGTAGGAGGAGGTGAATCAGGAGAGCACAGACAGGCTAGAACAGAAGAAGAAATCAGGTCAAGCCACACAGCAGGTGACTGGAATATATGCTCATTATTTCTCTTTTGACATACAAATATCTTTTAATCTTTTTCAAACCTTTAGTAAAATCTGCTATGCACACACACACACACCCAAACACACCTTTTATGAATGCATTTTGTAGAAATCACAGCAAATTTCATGCTGGGATCAAAGTTGTACAGAGTTTGCCTGGGATAGGTAAAAATCTGTAGTCTAAATTATTTCCATGAAAGCAGAAACTGGGACCATGGGAACCTAATCCTTCCAGGAACTTGCCTGCGGGCATTAGACTGGGGTTTGACCCAATATCCTCTGGATCCTTAGGAACAACTGACATCCAGGAGTATAAAATACTTCTCAAGGCTTCCCAGTTAAAGTCCCTGGAGAAAAAAATGTACACATAAACTTGTTCCATGACTGTGATAATGTCTATGCAGTACTTTTGGAAAAAAAAACCCAAGGGTTGCAATAATTGGTTAAATGGATTCACTAAAATTTGATTCTTCAATTCTGATCTGCAAATCATCATGTTGAGAACATACAACAGCTATTTTTGAAAATATGAAAGAGGATCTTGAAGATCCTTCCTCAATTCTAAGATCAATGAAATAAACTGGATTTCTTGCTTTTGCTGTCTGTGGCGGAGGGGAGAAGTTTCAAAACCAACATAGGCCAAAATTCAAAGTTCCTTAAAAAAATAAACAACCCACCCAAACCTGCCTGAAAATGCTGTTTGAATACAGGAAAAGAAATCAAATATTTAAAATTTAACTGTCAAATTTAGAGATGCTTTTTTTTTCTGAGACAGAGATCTCTGTTGCCCAGGCTAGAGTATGAATGCACAATCTCAGCTCACTGCAATCTCCGCCTCTTGGGTTCAAGCGATTCTCTTGCCTCAGCCCCCCAAGTAGTTGGGATTATAGGCGGCCGCCACCATGCTCAGCTAATTTTTGTATTTTTATTAGAGATGGGGTTTCACCATGTTGGTCAGGCTGGTCTCGAACTCTTGACCTCAGGTGATCTACCCACCTTGGCCTCCCAAAGCGCTGGGATTACAGGTGTGAGCCACTGCGTCTGGCCTTAGAAATAGATGCATTTTAAATGGAGTATGTGCGTATTTTATTGCATACTGAAATACCTTGAATGGTCAATGTGAAATTAGGGCCTTTTAATAGAAATTTTCACTATTTTAAGTCATAATATTTATGGCTACATTTTTGTACGATACATCTTTGTTATTTGAGTCTTAGTCTTTTGTTAGAATCATTAAGACACATCAGGGTAACACTTATTTAGGCAGTTGCCAGAGAAGTACGGAAGTGAAAAGCAGAACCCACCTTTGAAAACCAGTTGAAAAGGTACCACATTTGCATGAATGAGACACCAAGGGGCTGATGTTAAAATAAAATAAAATAAACCACTTAGCTTCAGAGAAACTGCCTGAAATAACAAAGAACAGATAAACAAAGGCAACTTATCTATTACATGACAGACATGTAGAACATAAATACTGAATTCTGAGTGTGTGTCAGGAAAAGTCAATCATTCTGGAGCAGTATCTACTATGTGTCAGTTGTTGTTTGGCCTACCAATAAGAACAAAACGCCCTTCAAAGTCAAGCATGGGAGTGAGACATCTAAATCAGTCACTAGCATGATAAGTGCTCAAATTTGTGCTTGTCTTTCACAATAAACTTTATCATCAAATTATGTAGATACAGAAAAAAAAAAAACCCTAGTAGTATTTTTGTTGGGATCTCTTTACATTTATAAGTTAATTTAAGAACTGACATGATGTTGATTCTTCTTCTTTATGGTGTGTGTGCTTTCACTTGTTTGCATGTAATTTTGTGCCTTTCTGGAGTGTTTTGTAGTTTTCTCACCTAGATTTTAACATTATTAAGTTATATCTACATATTTTATTTTTTTGCTACCATAAATCTTTTTTTAAAAACTTATTTATTTTTGAGACAGGGTCTTGATCTGTTGCCAGACTGGAGTGCAGTGGCGTGATCTCAGCTCACTGCAACCTCCACCTCCTGGGTTCAAGCGATTTTCCAGCCTCAGCCTTCTAAGTGGCTGGGACCACAAGCATGCACCACCATGCCTGGCTAATTTCTATATTTTCTTGTAGAGATGGGGTTTTGCCATGTTGCCCAGGCTGGTCTCGAACTCCTGTGCTCAAAACAATCTGCCTGCCTCAGTCTCCCAAAGTGCTGGGATTACAGGCGTAAACCACCACACTCAGCCAAAACATTTATTTTTAACACAGAAGATAGAGTCTTCCCTTTCCCTTTTTCTATCCCCATTGCCATTTGTTTGTAAGCCCTGATAAGTTTGGCTATACTGTTTCAGATCTGTATCTGTGTATTTACATGTATATAATATATAAACAGATAAGGTCTTACTATATGTATTGTTCCAGTACCTTGAGTTTTTCACTTTCACATTATGTCATGGAGATGTTAATACATTGGGCTCCTGGAGATCTACTTCACTGTAAGTACCATAGAATTACATATTGCGGATGTGCTATAATTTACTGAAGACATTCCCATGATGACATGCATGTAGGTGGTTTTGCTACTAAAAAATGTATTAGTCTCAAAAGGTTACATACTACCAGATTTTACACGGCATTCTGAAAAACAGGATAGCGAGATAAGGACATAGAACAGATCAGAGGTTAAAGGCTGAGGTTGGGAGGTTCACCGCAAAGGTCAGCATCAGGGATCCTTTGGGGCGTTGAGATCCTTCTGTATCCTGTTTGTGGTGGTGGTTACAAGAACCTGTGCATGTTAGAAAACTCAAATATATACTTGTTTAGATAAAGGGGGTATTCTTGAAGATGGAAGGGCTAAATGCTATCTACTATTAACACTGCTCTACCGGCTTTTTTGGGTATTTGTGTTATCTTTTAATCTCCATTTTTACTCTTATAATTTTTTTTAGGTTTCTGCCTTTTGAATTTTTAAAAATCCAAACTAATCACCTCTTTTTACAAGTGAACATAATCCATAATTTTGCTCACTCATATTTGGATATTTGGACTTATTTCTAGATTTTAAATTTTCATTTATACTTTTCCCTTCTCCTTCCTGCCTTCTGCTGCGCTGGTAATTTTTTCTCTATCTCCTATTTCCCACCCAACCCCTTCTCAGCTGGTTAGGAAGATAGTGACTGTGTTTCTGTTCTTCTAGAGGTTATCTATACTTTCCTAAAATGTACTTTTAACATTTTTAGTATCTCCACACCACTTCCAAGAATATGTTGTAACTACCCACTGAACTATGCCAATTTGCTGTTCCCAGAGTTTGTTTTTGCTTTCTTTTGAAACACGTTTCTTTAACAATCTGTACTTGATTGCTTGTTCATGTTTCTTTTATTTTTAAAAGTCTGTACTTCATTGTGTTTTATATATTTACTAAATTATGAGTCAGAAGTTTTCTTAAATCCTATAACTTCGAGGTTTCATTTTCCTTTTGGTTGAAGGATATACCTTAATAACTCCTTTTTTTAAATTACCTGATAGTCGGATGGCCCATTTTACTTTATTTGTTTTATATATATATAATATATATATATATATATATATATTATATATATATATATAAAATTGCATTTTAGGTTCTAGGGTACAGGTAAAGAACATGCAGGATTGTTGCATAGGTACATACATGGCAATGTGGTTTGCTGTCCCCATCCCCATCACTTAAAGCTGTCATTTCTCCCCATGTTATCCCTCTCCAACTCCCTACCCCACATTGTCTATACCCTAGTCCCAACCACCTCCGATCTCAGTGTGTGATGCTCCCTTCCCTGTGTCCACGTGTTCTCATTGTTCAACACCCGCCTATGAGGGAGAACACGTGGTGCTTGATTCTCTGTTCCTGTGTCAGTTTGCTGAGAATGATGGTTTCCAGGTTCATCCACGTCCCTACAAAGGACACGAACTCATCGCTTTTTATGGCTGCATAGCATTCCATGGTGTATATGTGCCACATTTTCCCTGTCCAGTCTATCATTGACGGGCATTTGGGTTGGTTCCAGGTCTTTGCTATTGTAAACAGTGCTGCAATGAACATTCGTGTGCATGTGTCCTTATAGTAGAACGATTTATAATCCTTTGGATATATACCCAGTAATGGGATTGCTGGGTCAAATGGAATTTCTATTTCTAGGTCCTTGAGGAATCGTCACACTGTCTTCCACAAGGGTTGAACTAATTTACACTCCCACCAATAGTGTAAAAGTGATCCCACTTCTCCACATCCTCTCCAGCATTTGTTGTCTCCAGATTTTTTAATGATCACCATTCTAACTGGCATGAGATGGTATCTCAATGTGGTTTTGATTTGCATTTCTCCAATGACCAGTGATGATGAGCATTTTCTCATATGTTTGTTGGCCTCATATATGTCTTCTTTTGAAAAGTGTCTGTTCATATCCTTTGCCCACTTTTGAATGGGTTTGTTTGTTTGTTTCTTGTAAATCTGTTTTAGTTCTCTGTAGATTTTGGATATAAGTCCTTTGACAGATGGGTAGATTGCAAACAATTTTTCCCATTCTGTTGGTTGGTGGTTCACTCTAATGATTGTTTCTTTTGCTGTGCAGAAGCTGTGGAGTTTTATTAGATCCCTTTTGCCTATTTTTGCTTTTGTTGCCAATGCTTTTGGTGTTTTAGTCATGAAGTCCTTGCCTATTCCTATGTCCTGAATGGTTTTGCTTAGGTTTTCTTCTAAGGTTTTTATGGTGTTAGGTCTTATGTTTAAGTCTTTAATCCATCTGGAGTTAATTTTAGTGTAAGGTGTCAGGAAGGGGTCCAGTTTCTGCTTTCGGCACATGACTAGCCAGTTTTCCCAACTTCATTCATTGAACAGGGAATCTTTTCCCCATTGCTTATTTTTGTTAGGTTTGTCAAAGATCAGATGGTGGTATATGTGTGGTGTTGCCTCCGAGGCCTCTGTTCTGTTCCATTGGTCTATATCTCTGTTTTGGTACCAGTACCATGCTGTTTTGATTACTGTAGGCTTGTATTATAGTTTGAATTCAGGTAGTGTGATGCCTCCAGCTTTGTTGTTTTTGCTTAGGATTGACTTGGTTATGTGGGCTCTCTTTTGGTTCCATATGAAGTTTAAGGTGGTTTTATTGAGTTCTGTGAAGAAGGTCTTTGGTAGCTTGATGGGGATAGCATTGAACCAATAAATTACTTTGGGCAGTATGGCCATTTTCATGATACTGATTCTTCCTAACCATGAGCATGGAATGTTTCTCCATCTGTTTGTGTCCTCTCTTATTTCATTGAGCAGTGCTTTGTACTTTTCCTTGAAGAAGGCCTTTACATCCTTTGTTAGTTGTATTCCTAGGTATTTTATTCTCTTTGTAGCAATTGTGAATGGCAGTTTGTTCTTGATTTTTTGGCTCTCATTAAGTCTGTTATTGGTGTATAGGAATGCTTGTGATTTCTGCACATTGATTTTGTATCCGGAGACTTTGCTGAAGTTGCTTATCAGTTTCAGGAGATTTTAGGCTGAAAGGACTGGGTATTCTAAATATACAATCATGTCATCTGCAAAGAGAGACAATTTGACTTCCTCCTTTTTTAACTGAATACCCTTTATTTCTTTTTCTTGCCTGATTGCTCTGGCTAGAACTTCCAATAATATATTGAACAGGAGTGGTGAGAGAGGGCATCCTTGTCCAGTGCTAGATTTCAAAGGGATGCTTTCAGTTTTTGCCCATTCAGTATGATATTGGCTGTGGGTTTGTCATAAATAGCTTTTATTATTTTGAGATATATTCCTTCAATACCTAGTTTATTGAGAGTTTTTAGCATAAAGCGCTGTTGAATTTTGTCAAAGGCCTTCTCTGCATCTATTGAGATAATCATGCGGTTTTTGTCTTTGGTTCTGTTTATGTGGTGAATTATGTTTATAGACTTGCGTATGTTGAACCAGCCTTGCACCCCCAGGATGAAGCCTACTTGATCATGGTGGATAAGCTTTTGATGTGCTGTTGCAATTGGCTTGCCAGTATTTTATTGAAGATTTTTGCTTCTATGTTCATCATGGATATTGGACTGAAGTTTTCTTTTCTTGTTGAGTCTCTGCTGGGTTTTGGTATCAGGATGATGTTGGTCTCATAAAATGATTTGGGAAGGATTCCCTCTTTTTGGATTGTTTGGAATAGTTTCAGAAGGAGTGGTACCAGCTCCTTTTTGTATATCTGGTAGAATTTGGCTGTGAACCCATCTGGACCTGAGCTTTTTTTGATTGGTAAGCTATTAATTGCTGCCTCAACTACAGCCCTTGTTATTGGCCTATTCAAGGTTTTGACCTCTTCCTGGTTTAGGCTTGGGAGGGTGTAAGTGTCCAGGAATTTATCCATTTCTTCCAGGTATACTGGTTTACGTGCATAGAGTTGTTTGTAGTAATCTCTCATGGTGGTGTGTATTTCTGTGGAATCTGTGGTGATATCCCCTTTATCATTTTTTATTGTGTCTATTTGATTATTCTCTCTTTTCTTTTTTATTAATCTGGCTAGTGGTCTATTTTGTTGATCTTTTCAAAAAACCAGCTCCTGGATATATTGATTTTGTGAAGGGATTTTTGTGTCTCTATCTCCTTTAGTTCTGCTCTGATCTTAGTTATTTCTTCTCTTCTGCTAGCTTTTGAGTTTTTTTGATCTTGCTCCTCTAGCTCTTTCGATTTTGACGATAGGGTGTCAACTTTAGATCTTTCCTTGCTTCTCATGTGGGCATTTATTGCTATATATTTTCCTCTGGACACTGCTTTA
>PVKP010022310.1:0-37873 GCA_004027715.1 Plecturocebus donacophilus | reverse complement strand
TGCATTGGGTTAGAACATGTTCTTTTAGCTCACAGAAGTTTCTTATTATCCACCTTCTGAAGCCTGATTCTGTGAGTTCATCACACTCATCCTCCGTCAAGCCTTGTTCTCTTGCTGGTGAGGAGCTGTGATCCCCTGTAGGAGGAGAGGCATTCTGATTTCGGGTGTTCTCAGCCTTTTTGCACTGGTTTCTTCCCATCTTTGTGGATTTATCCACCTGTCATCTTTCTAATTGCCAACTTTCAGATTGGGTCTCTGAGTGGATGTCCGGCTTGTTGGTGATGAAGTTTTTTCTGTTTCTTAGTTTTCCTTCGGGAGGGCGCCCCTTCCCCACAGAGCTGGGCCTTCCCGGGTTCAACTGTGCTAGTTCTCGGTCCTCAGTGCTTCCAATTGCTGTTCTCCTTGTGTGGATTGGACCAGCTGAGCCCGACTAAAAGGGCATCCAGTCCCATACAATCCGCACCAAGAAGCGCCGCGCCGGCCAAAAGAGTAGCACTGGCGACCCGTGTGGCTCCTTCGCCGGGAATCTCCCAGTCTGTGGGCATCAAAAATTCGTCTGCAATTGTGGCATCCACTCGCTCTCTGCGCTTTCACTGGGAGCTACGATCCTGAGCTGCTGCTACGTGGCCATCTTGGATCTCTCTCCACCCAGTGATGAAGTTTTTTTGTTTCTTAGTTTTCCTTGGGCGGACGCCCCTTCCCCACAGAGCCGGACCTTTCCGGGTTCGCTGTGCTTGCTGCGAAACTCTCAGCCCTCAGCGCTTCCAATTGCTGTTTTCCTTGTGGGGATGCGACCAGCCGAGCCCGACCATCCTGTATACTCCGCACCGGGAAGCGCTGCGCTGGGGCGCCGGCAAAACAGCTGCACCAGCCAAAACAGTCACGCTGGCGACCCGTGTGGCTCCTCTGCCGGGAATCTCCCGGTCTGTGGGCAACAAAAATTCGTCAGAAAGTGCGGCGTCCACTCATTCTCTGCGCTTTCACTGGGAGCTACATTCCTGAGCTGTTGCTAATCAGCCATCTTGGATCTCTCCTCCATTGCATGTTTTTTAAAGCTATCTTCAATATCTGGAATGTCCTAGTTTTACTTGGATGTTTTAAATATTCCATGTCTTGAAAAATGTGACAGTGTAACAACTTTAAAGTTAAAAATGTAATTGTTACGTTTAAAAGCTTATTCATTCTCCAGTGTCTCATTGTACAGGATTTTCAAGGAATAGCCAGCAATTTTCTGCAGCAATAACAATCGTGTGGCTAACCTGTCCTTTTTTAGAGTAATTTACATAATAAAAAGTGAAACATTTCCTATTTAAGATTATCAAATCCACGTTAAAAGAAAAATAACAACTCTAACAAGAGTAAAGGAGGAAAACAGATTCCAGGTCAGTTCATCCCAAGAGTTGGGCAATTACAAGACAAGTATTATCATCTGTGGAACATCAGCTCAAAGACACCCCCTACTAGCTTGATAATTGCTTTTCAAACTAAGAGCCAATTTGAAATGTATAACAGGACAGTGCCTTTACCTAGATGGTAATTTTCCATGTTTTATTCTTGTATTCCAAGTTGGTTTTAGTTCAATAAGTAGACAAAATGGAACCAACTCTTTTTAAACTCTACATTGAAATAGAAACTTACACGCAAGTAAGTGCACACATCAGAAATGTAAAGCTCAATGAAAACTTCATGAACTATCCCAGATCAAGAAACATTATCAGCACCCACCAAGTTCCATCCTGAGCTCTGTCTTCTGGTAACTAGTTCCAACCAGGGTAGTTACTATCCTGCCCTCTAACACCTAGATCTATTTTGCCAAGTCTTGCATCTGATGCAAGTGACAGTCATCCATATTGTATTTTTTTGCTGTAAAGTGTGTGTTCTCATTGCCGTGTAGCATTGCAATGTATGAATACAATACAGTTGATTATTAAGTCTATTGTTGATTGGCATTTGGGCAGTTTCTGCTTTGGGACTGTAAGGAACAGTGCTGCTATGAACGTCCTAGTATGTCTTTCAGTGAACATATGGACATACTTCTCATAGGTATATAGCTAAGTGTGGAAATGCAGTCATAGGAATGCACATCTTTAAATCTTCAACTTGAGTAGGTAACACCAATTTACAAACAAAGGTTGTATGAAGTTATATTCCCACTGCAGTTCCCTCTCATATCACTTACCTCATAAAAATGATCAACACACATGTGCATCTCCTTATGTGGTTGATATAAGGATGAAGGGAATATTGGAAAGACACTATCAGATACAGGCAAAAGATAAAATTTAGTTTATTTATATAAAAATGGAAAGGTTTCAGTGCACAAATGGCTATACAGAATAGGAGAAACAGTGCAGTCTTAGGTGCGGGAGGGGGAGGCAGGCAGGTTTCCATGGCCATGAGTCCCCACTGAAGTCCCCAGAGAAGCCCCCAGCAGCCAATGATACAACTTGAGATTGTTCCAAGAAGTTCATCCACATACCCCATCTTCAGAGATTCTTGACACATTTCTGGGTCACAATTATTCTGGAAGCTCTGGCTAATGCCTGTCTGCTCACTTTGAGCAAGTAGCTGGAAAGAATCTGAATCCCAACACATTCCTGAGTGTGTATTACTATGAGAATGGGGAAAATCAAGTCAATTTATCAGTAAGAGGCTGTCTGGGATCTTTTTTTGGACTTCTCTAATAAGCTGTAAATTCCTTAAGTATAGCATATGTGTTACTCATCTTTTATCCCAGGCATTAATGCACTAAATGGAACATAATAGGTGCTCAACAGATGTCCTTTAAAGTAAACTGGGTAAAGAGATTATTATTATTTCCACTTTACAGATGACCAGAGTGCCAGGCACCGAGTAAACCCTCCCAAATACGGTAGCTACAACTAGATTTTACACCAAAGCAATGGTATTTCTACTCTGAAAGTGTTTAACAACATGTCAGAAATTCACTTATCTGAATGACCCTAAAGAACAAAATTAGAAAAAAAGATTTTACTTCAATATAAAAAAAATTCTAATATTTGAAGATGTCTAAATATCACTTCCTTCAGGGTTACTACTTACAAAAGTGCCACCTCTAAAGTATTTCCTATGCTTACCCCACAGAAAGCATTTATTGGATACGGTACAATCATTGAGGGCACAAGGAAAAGCTGAAACACTCATAGTTCATGTGTTCACCCAAGTGGCATCAAATCTATAATCACAAAAATAAATATAATATAACTGTGATAGAGGTATGTGGTCTAGGATATACTAGAGCGGCGAGATGGAAGTAGGAGCTTAATCTCAACTGCCAGTCTCCCTAAGGAAGTGATACTTAAGCCAACACTTCATGGCTGATTAAGAGTTAACCAGGAGAAGATAAAGGAAAGGCTGTTCTAAGCAAAAGTCCTTAATCCAGGGGAAGAGAGATATGTTTGAGGACTGAAAAGAATGCCAGTGTGGCCAAATCGAAGGCTAAGAGGAGAAATTGGGAACACCAGACGGAGCAGCTCACAAAGCATCCTGCAGACCTTACTAAGGATATTGGTCTGTCCTGCCAAAAATAAGTGTGAGTTTACTCAGAGTTAACATCCTGACTTTCTCTAGCAATTTTTGTTAAGGAGCAATCCAAAACAAAGACAAAAAATGAGGCTGGTGACACGAACTGAGGAATTCGGGGATACTGGTGAGGACATAGTCATTAAGGCTAACATAGGATTGGGGCTGATAGGGAAACAAATTAAGTCTAAAAGATCAGGTAATGAGGGACAAACAAAACATCAATCATCACTATGAGCAGAAATAATTCCATCAATAAAAATATGCAGGCCAGTCACAGCTGCTCACACCTGTAATTCCAGCACTTTCGGAGCCTGAGCAAGAGGATTGCTTAAGTCCAGGAGTTCAAGATGACCCTGGCCAACAGAGTAAGACTGTCTCTATTTACTCTATTAAAAAAAAAAAAAAAAAAAAAAAAAAAAAAAAAAAAAAAAAAAAAAAAAAAAAAAAAAAAAAAAAAAAAAAAAAAAAAAAAAAAAAAAAAAAAAAAAAGTCAAATAAGCAGAGGTAAAGATAGTAAGAAAATGATTACAATAAAAGAAAATTTCAGACTTTAAGATTCAAGCTTTGGAATAGTTTTTGTTTTGAGAAACTTAAGGTGGATATGAAGGTAACAAGAGATAAGAACATCAAGAAAATATGAAGCCATGATTTTAAAAGGGTTGGCTACATAGAAATTAGAGCCACTGAAGAGGATAGAGGTGTGAAAGAGGACAACTTTCAGACAGATGCTGAAGTCACTGAATAACATGATGAAAATATCTTTAAGATCAAGAGGTCTGAGTAGTAAGAATGGGGCAGGAAAAGAATATTTGAGAATTACCAAAAGATATTTAAGATATTGATCAGACCTACTCAAACCAGATGTTAGCCCATTAATTCACAATGGTTAATAAATAACTTCTTTTAGAAGAATAATTCTTTTAAACATTAAGATTCTGATTATAGTTTGGGTAGCTTCATTTTCTTTATTCAGTTTTTTAAGGTCATAGAAATCCAACATCAACAAGTTATTTGCTTTTGGTCAGGGGCAGGATATAAATTTCTAACTTTAAAAAAACACAGAGATTGAATTCTGCAATTCTCCAGCTATGTCTCCACTCAGTATATTTCAAGAATAACTCTCTCCCTGGTGCAGTGCAGGCTGCAACAACTTCTACATCAGAGGGATCTTGATTTTGTTCTAAAATACACTGCAATTTTATTAAAAGTGAAGAAAGAGATGGAAGCTAAAAACCTATCTAAAATCAGACTACTTTAAGATCATTTGACAGTTTGAAAAGTCAAAATTCACAAATTTTTTAAAAATTGGAAGTGGTAAGGAAGGAGATTTTTAGATAATAATCATCCACACACATGCTTTCTTGACCAAAGAGAAAGGGTAGGTATAGGTAAACCTAAAATATAAGCCTTTAACGGAAGACACAAGGTCTATACCTTGTACTTGGGCTGCCAAATAAATGATGATTTGCCACATGACTTGAAAACTGTAAACTGACACATCCTAAAGCATGTCCCAGGAGCTGCTCGAAATTCAGGAAGTGTCTGCTTCCAACCAGGCACATTTGTTCCTTGGTTCCAACTCCAAGTATTCCATATTTCCTCTGAGGCCACAGCTTATAAATCAGATGAGATTGGTCATCTTGCAACAAAATGGATTTTTAAAATGTGATTTTGAAGAGATTGGAAAGTGTAATGCAACAGGTTTTTCAGTCTTCAGTGCTGAGAAATGATTGTTTTATTGATGGCTCTATTGAGAATGTGATATTACTCTAGAAAGACGTAGGCCTGTAACATTTCCAGGAGCCATATCATTAGCTGTTTTATTCCAGGGCCTAAATGGTCAGACAGCAATTAGGTGCTTTACTCCAAAAGATAAAATAATGATGACTTAAGGGCTCCAGTCATTGCTTTTATTTCTGAGTTAATCAGGATATTTTTGACAGATACACCAAGGAAAATCTGGATATTCCAGCATAGGTACTTGGTTAATTTATAATATAGATGGGTGATCCACACTTTAAATGTCACTCTTACTAAAGGAAAAAACCAAGCAAAGGTTATTACATCCCAAAATGGTTCTACGTTCACATTCATTGATACATTGTGTACTTCCAGACTTCACATTGACATATACAAAATAAGGAACAGTTTTAAGGTCAAAACCTTGGTAAGTTAATTCATTGCAGCCTTTCCAGACGTCCAAGCTCTAGAGGGCCTTACGCTTTATTTTAACCCTCCACAGCAGTCCAGAGAATATGCATCCTCCTCATGGCTCCTCACCCCCAACTTGCATCTAATGACAAAAATTCATGCAGACTGGCTGCTCTTACAGACTCATAAGGAGAAGGCTAAATCTGGAACCAGGTGGATGATGGCCAGTTAATTGGATCTTTCTTCTCCAAACACCAGGGGACAGTTGGTTTGCATTGTTGTTCTAATGAGCAATGCTGAAATCAAAGCTGAGCACATTAGTTGGAGCTCTTCTGGTGCTATGTACAGTCTTGGAAATCATGCTTATCACTGCCAGAGGCTTTTATGGTGAAAAGAATAAAGTTCCCACACTTTAAGAAAAATAGAAAGCCCAACTGATATTGGAGGAAGACAGCAGTATTTCTTTGTTTCCCCATTCCAGTCCTCACTTTTCTAAAAAGTCATTTCTTCTGTTCCATATTCCCTTATATGGGTACATACGTCTGATGGGATCACATGTGTTGCAAGCCACATGCACATGCACCTCACTGGGTAATCCCCCATGAGATGGAACAGTGTAAGCTCACAGTAAAAGAGGCAATATGAGTTTAAGCTTGTAGTCTGGGTAGCCAGAGCCAAAGCCCGAAATCCACGTGAAAAGATAAGAATTAAGCATTGCTATGAAGTAACTTTAAATCATACTCCTTAAGGGACAGGCCATGCAATATTAACACCTTTCTTAAATATTTCAGAATGAGAGAAGGGGAGATTACTTGGAATATTCCCACTGTAAGTGTAAGATCTAGTAAGATCTGTAAGTGTAAGATCTAGTAAGACTGCTGAAACCACTGTAATTGGGTATGTTTTCATTTTAATTTTTCAGAAAGACATATCTTTGTTTTCAATATGAAATACTGAAATGGTTCCAAATGGTGTCAAGCTATAAAAGGTTTAATAAAGTGCTTAAGCTTTGAATGCTTTTCTTTTCCCTTCAGGACAGGCAGAAGGCATACAAAGAATGATGAAGGTTAAGGAACTATAAAAACATTGATGAAACTGAAAAGTTTTCTGGCAATAAATTTTATCATTTCTCTGGCTCTCATTTTGTTTTCACAAATTTCCTTTTGATTTCCTCTTTAGTCTGTAATTTAAGATCTTAACATTTTTGCAGAGAGCATATATAAGTCTTCTTCACTACCTAGAGGAAAGAGGTGTTACTCAGCATTAAAATGCGTCATGCTGAAACCATACCCTTATAAGAGACTCATCTAAATGATAATGAGCATGAAAAATTTATTATCTCCTGGGTTGAACTGGTCTTTGTATTTTTCATCTGGCAAATCTAATAGTGCTAGAATAGATCTTAAAACATAAACATGCCAGCAGTTCAATTAATAGAATAGTGAGAGCAAGTCTACAGGATGTTACCTATTTTAGGCAAAAAAAAAAAAAAAAAAAAAAAAAAACTTCCCAAATAATAGTGATTCATACAGCAATTTCAACAGAAAAAGGCCACTATGAATTTTTAACTTTCTATTTAAATTTGTGCATGGACTGTTTTCTTCAGATCCTCTAGTCCAAAGCAGAATATGGATTATAGAAAGTTTTCAGGCATAGCAAAATATGAATTGCAATTATCCAATCTTCTAATAAACAAATAACCTGATTTTAAAAAATTCTTAGATGAGAACAATAGCTCCTATATGAGACTCTGTGTTTGGGCTTTCTGGTTCTTCTTTGTCTTCTTTTTAACTTTCTATCCTTACTTTTTTATGTTTATCCCTTTAAAAAATGTACTCACTTCAAGATTTCTATTTTCCCCTCTCTATGATACTTGCCAAACTATGGTTTTAGTCTTAATCTCTCTCCAGATATACAAATCCACATGCCCATAAGAAGTCTCCATCTATTTTGTACACTAAAAAGACAGTCTCCAATTTTGTATCTACAAGCCATCTCCTGATCTCCTCATCTCTGTTAATGAGGCCCCTTCTTTTTATATTAGTCTGTGGTTTTCTCTATCATAACATGTTCTATTTGTGATTTTTCTGCCTCACTTCCATGCATACCTCTGGACTATCTTCAGGGTAAAGAACGTTTTATCTACACCCCTAGAAATTACTTTCCTATATTCCTAAGTATTATTATTTAATTGTATGGAATGATGGATGAATATATAGATTAATTATCTCATGTCACTTTATTCTTACTACAACTACAGGGCTAGCACATTCAAGTTCAAAACTGAATATGAAAATTCATATTGGTATTATTATGAACAAATGAATGGCAGGTGGCAAAATTTGAATCTGGACTAATAATTGAAACTAGTATTATCTTAATGTCAATTAACTTTGCTAAATTTTATTATAGTTATGTTTTAGAATGACATGTGCTTATACTATCAGAATGTTCTTAGAAACTGTATCCTAAAGTATTTAGGAGTGAAAATATTAAGTAAGCTAGAAGTCACATGGTAGTTGTCATTATTGTTGATGTTGGAAATAGTGACTTTATTTTTAAAATTAAACTGCTAAATTCAGATCTTGTAGGATCCAGTCTTGTGCTAAACCAGGACAATTCTGGAACCTAATTAAGGCTCTTACTCCTAAAGGAGTTCTGTCATGCCTAATCTAATATCATTCTAATATAATAAATACCTGGCATCCCCAGAACAGAAATAATCAGGAATCCAGTGGGCATTTGAGCGGTTAAATGCAATAATAAAACAAAAGCCTGCTTTCACAGTCTACACCACAGCATACATTTTTATTAAGCAAATGCCTGTTTTACCAATCAGGACTTTGGTCAAATCTGTTAAGAAATGTTAAAACCTGTAAGTTGATAAATTCAACTTCAAAAAAATCATGACCTGGCCCTGCAAATTCCATTAAAGATTTAAAAAAAAAATCAAATCTACAGACAAGAACAGCTTGCTCCTTCAGATGGGTTTCAGACAGTCTCTCAAATCTCTACCATGTATCACCTGAGAACTTGGAAAGAAATGTATATCCTGAGCTTTCATCTCTTCTAAGAGAGCGATACAGAAGCAAAGACAGAGATGATAGAAACAGAGAAACAGATAAAGAAAGAAGTAGAGACAGAAGCAGAAAGAAAAGGAGACAAGAAGAGAGAAAGAGAGACACACAGAGACAGGGATAATAACAGAGAAAGGCACAGGCAGAGAGAGAGAGACAGGAACAGAGACAGAGAGATATGCCCCACTCCCATGGCCTTAAAGCTTCCAGCACTAAAAAAAAATCTTAATGACCCCACTCGCGGAAGTGTTTCAGACTATATCACAGAAATTCCTAGGATTCTTGGCAGCCCTGAAGGGCCACTTTGAGAACAAAAGTTGAACTTGACCACTCCTTCCACCAGAGCTGCCCTACTTTTATCTGCTTATATACTGGGGCTCTGAGTATTATTTTACTCAATAAAATAGGTTTAATCCCATCATGACGCATATGACAAAACTGAGACCAGAAAGGTTCAGTGACTTGCTGAGGATCACACAGCATCAGAACAAAGACTGGAACCCAGCTAACAGAGCTTCAACCTTCCAATGCCCTTTCCTTATCTGTAGTGAGTCCATTACAAATCTCACTGTACCTGTAAGTGATAAGCTTAATTCAATTAAAGATTCTTGGGCCTCAGTCCAGACAATTCTAATTCAGCGGGTCTGAGTTACAGCCTGAAAATCTTTTATCTGGTGTCCTGGGTGATTCTGATTCAGCCAGTCACAGGCCAGCATTTAGGAACCACTGCTGCCTGTATTCATGTATGCATTAAATCTTGCAAGAAACGCAATTCATATTTAATCAATGCTGAGCACGGGGCTCAGCATCCTGCTACCAGGTTCCTGCTATCAGCTGGTTTAGGAGTTTAGAAGGCTTAAAAGTTAATTTAGCACCAATGAGAGAAGTGATTTATAGCCTGAGTATATGTGTATTTGCTCCCCAGGGACAGCTCTCAGAGACTGGGGAAACAATATGTCTGCCTTGGCCCTAAGGCCTCTTCCAGATGGCTCCTAAATGAGCCCGAGGAATCAGCAGCAGCTTTTCAGAATCCTACTTACCCATCCAAATGGTCTAAGCAAAACAAGAACATTTAAGGAATCTTAGAAATAAGAAACAAACTTCCTGGGTGCAGGAGACAAAGAGTGTCACCAACTACTTCCCTCTGCTCCATGACAGAAGCTCTCAGGGAGAGATGTAGCTGGTTGTACATGCAAGGTGGACATCCCCTGCTGGAGATGCCAAGCCAGCAGCATGGTCCCTGGTGGGAAGGAGACTGTAGACAGATGCCCGCACAGCTGCTCCACTTCACAGCAGGAGCCTTCACCTTATGGTATACCTTCCACTGGGTAAACATTACTATTGATCACAAATACCAGGGTCCACCCTCATTCCTGGGATGAGTCTGCTCCCTCCAGCCTCTTTGCCATTAGGCAGGGTCAGGTGACTAATCCTGGCCAATAAGCTGAGGTACCATTGTAACTTCTAGACAAAGTGATTTAAAAAAAAACTCAGGCACAAGCCTCCAGCTCTTCCTTCCCCTGGCTCTGTGGATTGGAATCCTCAGGCCAAGATAACAAAGATGATAAAAAGAAGATGGGATTCCTAGATTACTACTTGGAATGGAGTTGCTCTGTAGAGCATCAGGGCCTGAAAAATACCATGTAAGATCAAGAAACAATTATTCACTGCAACAAGCCATTGAGGTTGCAATGTTAATTTAGTCTCTCCTGACTTAGCATCTCCTCTCCCACACCTACTACTCCCTGGTCTATTAGGACAAGAATTGCTGCCTACCCAGGAATCTCACCACATCTGTTCTATCAGAAATAGGGGCTTTACTCTCACTAACCAGCTTCCTTTGAAACCCTCTTAAAGAATCAGGGTCTGAAGTATTATTGGGTCATCTGCTTTGTGGTATTAACTGCTGAGACATATTTTTAAAAATTAAGAATAAATACCTGCTTTAATCAGCAGATGGAAGAAATAAGAATGTAGAAAACACAGAGGTCCCTGTGAAGACCTAATATTAAAATTCTGGTTTTAGGGTCAAGTGCAAGACTGGTATTTTTTAAAACAGACTGTGCTTTGCCACCCATGCTGGAGTGCAGTGGCATGAACACGGCTCACTGTAGCTTCAACCTTCCAGGATCAAGCAATTCTCCCACCTCAGCCTCCTGAGCAGCTGAGAGTACAGGCGCATGCCCCGATGCCCAGCTAATTTTTTTGTAGCGACGGGGTTTCACTATGTTGCTCATACTAGTCTCAAACTCCTGGACTCTAGTTTGTTTTTTTAAAAAAAAATACACAGTTCAAGGATCAGAGTAGAGCTCAGAGCTGCTCCAAATCAACCCAGTTCCCCAGGTAAGTTTAAAATCCTTAATTTCACAACATATGCATGCAAAGAGATGATCAAGACAATATTAGGTAATTCTCCTCTCCCTTCACAAAGGTGATTAACAGAATTCCCCTGCATCAAGGGGAACTCCCAAACAGACCCAGGCCTGCCTTAGGAGTGGCCTTTCAGGACTCAGAAAACAAAGGTTAGGTACCCTGATCTCCTTGCAAAATTACACCAACAAGGTGATTTTCTGTGCAGCCTGGGGTGTGTGCTGCAACTAGCCCAGCCAGGCAGAACCTGTGTGGAAGGTGGTTAATGCCTCTACAGTCACTGTGTGGTTATCTTTCCAAAAGAACGGCAATTCATATAAGAAAAGCACTCCCAAGATGAACTGAAGCAGGACTTAAAGCCCCTTAGCATTACTATGACCTGGCAGAAGCTGCTTCAGCAGCAGAGCCCACATAGAGGTCATCCAAGAGGTGAGAAGGACCTCAGGTCAAGGTGGGCTTCCATGCAACCAGAGTCAGAATGGTCTGCTATTATGTGCAATGGATTGAGCTGCAAAGGATGAAAGACACTGTAACTAAATGCTTGAATCACAGTTTATTGGCATGCAAATTCTTAACAAATATAGGTACTTTACCCCCATTCCCACTGCACACAACTCCTATTTTTTACCTTGTTAGGAAACGTTTTTTAACCTTCTATGGCCAACCAATCTTACATGAATGGCATAGAATTGGTCATAGAAGTCCTTGGGTATCTGGGAATAGGTTCCTCCTGCATCAGGGTTGGAGCATTAAGGCCAAAGCGTCCAGTTAAAAAGACAGTATGGCTGGCTCCAGGTCCCTTTCTGAGTGGCAGCATCTCGTCCTTGTGAGTCTGTTTCTCAGGGGAGCAGGTAGAGCTGACTGAGAGCTTCTCTTTTTGCAGTCCGTTTATGGGTATCCGCCTATGTCTACTTAGCTTGAAAGCTAGCACATGATGTCTTCCTGCCTCAGAATACCCCAACACAGTTGGTCTAATCAAGTTTAGGCATTCCCAACATTTTGGCAGACATCTGAGTTTACAAACTCGCTACAACATATTCACATTACTCCCATAAATTGCACTCCTAACAACTGGAATCACATTGGGAATTTAGCCACTCTTACTCACAGACAACGTTGACAACAGCCATGACTCTAAAAATGTTGCAGACCATTAATGAGGAACAAATCAGAGATTGGTTTTTCTGCCTGGTAACATGATCTGCATTAGTAGACTCAGTTCCCAAATACTTATCAAAATCAGCTACACACTAAAGAAAGCAGCAACTCAGAAACCACTGTGAGAGCCTTGCTGTCACCTGTGTGGCTCTATCTCTCAAACTGAACTAGATAGAGAAGATGACTTGGTGGGAAGGTCCATTCTCATAAGATATTCAGCCTTCCAGAATCCAGGCTTTGGCCAAACCAGGGCCAGCACAGTTCCTATCCCCAGGAACATCCCCTCTTACTTCTCTTCTTCAAAGTATAATAACTTGAAGCTGAATACAATGACTGAAATTTCATATACTCCTATGCAAAGATTCAGGGAGAAACTCCAGGGTCTTCTTCTAAAATCTGAGACCCAGTGTTCTATGACTGAAGTTCAATGGCACTTTATACTACTTTCCACGACTTTAAGAAATATATTTTGCACGTAACTGTACCCAGAGTTAAATACGCATAATAAATCTGCACTGATTTCTGCTGAGTCATGATGAAATTCAAATCTGAACCATGTGCTGAGGGATCATATATCACTGGAATCTTCTGATTCCAAAGCCCCTTTGCCAGACTAATTCTGAAAACATCATTTTAGCGGAATAATTATTTAAATGTGTGCTCATAGGAAATATTATCAAATTATAGTAAATGAACAAATTCAATTAAATAAAACTATGACTCCTCATGAGCACATAACAATCTGAGATGTTTGGTCCCAGGAAATGCAGTTAGAATGGACATTAATCTCTGTCCACTGACTCAGGTGTGCACAGTGGTCCAGGTTTTAATAAACAAACATAATTTCTTTCTCAGTCACCATCTTGCAGCTTGGTGGGGATGCCCCTGTCTCCAGGGTCATGTCAAGGTCATCTTTCTTCATAAATTATTACTGAGATACCCACTGTCCCAGATTTATATGTTCTCTCAGATCCAGAAAATTCTTGTGGCTTCTATGCTTTGCCAGAGGTAGGAAAATAGGAAGATAAACAGAAGGCTAGAAACCCCAAGCCTGAGGTCAGGCCCTCTACTGTGCACCATGCAGCCATCTCTTTGAGATCCATCTGGCTGCCTTACCAGTTACCACCATGAAGATGGGCCTGGTTTTAAACCCACAGGACCCGGATGGGAGAAATGCACCTTCCATCCAGCAGAAACACATTGCTTCTTCCAAGCCAGTCTGATTCTTCCTCCAGACTTTCTCCTCTCTCTCATATTACCACCACAGACAATCTCATCCTCTTATAAACTTATGTTTTTAACAACAAACATGATGATTTATCATAGGCTATTTTTGTCTTCAATGATCTAACTCAAAGAACAAAATAAACCTTGGTTTAAAAACATAAAAACAAATCCAAACAAACAGGTCAGTCCCTAAATCTGTTGTAGTATATTTCCATAAATACTAGACTATTTTTAGAATCTGCCCACAGAGCACCAAGGAAGAGGAGCAAACCATCAAAAGTAAATTAGAAAAAAAAATGAACCTTGAATAACTACACTGCACAGCCTATTTGATTCCCTTCTCTTCACCAATTAGAGTCACTCAATTAAATCAGATGAATTTTCACTTAATCCAGTGGATTCAAGACTCATTAAAACAATTGAACAACTTCCGTTTTCTTTTTTCTTTCTATTTATACACACCCCATCAGATTGGCTCACAGTCCCACTGAGAAACTGTTGTCAGCCCCGGATGAACTATATTGAAGTTACTCTCTTACTTCATGTTCATTCAGCCTAGATTTTTTTGGCTTAAAGTAGTATTTCAAGTGTTCATAAATATGCATGTAAAAGAACTTTTAAAACTCAGATTTTTTTTTTTTTTTTTGGCCTTCCAGGAATTTTTGAAGTTACAGGTGCCTGGGCTAAGAAGAAATACAAGTAATCAATAAATACGTCAGATTTACTAGGTCTCAGAAGAATTACAAGATCAAATAACATTGAGATATACCACTCACTTGCTATGAAGCTGCCAATTTTTAAGTGCTACAAGGGTATTGGTGAGACTAAAGGGAAAAAGGATAGGATCTTCTTAATGCTGTTGGTGAAGGAGCAACCCTCTTGGAGGACAAGCTAGCTACAGTTGATGAGAAGCACTGGTTGCTGTAACAAAAGAACCCCTAATGTCAGGAGCTTAACACAGTAAGTTCTTTCTCAAGTTACCTAGGGTCCAAGGTGGATAATCCTGATTAGTGGTAGGGGTCCCTCATCCTCTTATTAACAGAGAGGATGGTAGAGCCTGACTGACAGCCTCCACCACCTTGAATGTGGCTTCCAGTGCTACCCCATAATTCAGCACTCAGCTGAGAGACCAGAGAAGATGGAGGCCATTGAAAAGGCACATCTACATTTTAACAACATTGTCCTCAAAGTGACACACACTTACTGCTCTGAGTCCATGGGTGAGAATCAGGCACATGGGCCCACTGAGGAGAGCTGGGAGCACCTGCTTCCTAGCAACAAATCTCCACTACAGATGTGGGGCATGAAAATCTCTGCCAAAATAGTAAAATAAATATGCATACATACATATATATATATGTCTTTTAAAATAGTTACACTCTTTGACCAAAAAATTCCACTTTAAGAAACATATCTGAAGTAAATACATATGTGGGCAAAGATACATATATATAAATACACATAGATGTATAAAAATGATATATGTTTTAATAGCAAAATGTAGAAATAACCTTTAAAAATTAAGCATCAAATCCACAGAATATACATTCTTCTCAGCACCACATCATGCCTACTCTAAAACTGACCACCTAATTGGAAGTAAATCCCTCCTCAGCAAATGCAAAAGAACGGAAATCATAAGAAACAGTCTCTCTGACCACAGTGCAATCAAGTTAGAACTCAGAATTCAGAAACTAACTCAGAACCATACAGCTTCATGGAAGTTGAAAAACTGGCTCTTGAATGTTGACTGGCTAACAGTGAAATTAAGACAGAAATAAAGATCTTCTTAAAAACCAACAAGAAAGAAGACACAACATACCAGAATCTCTGGGACACATTTAAAGCAGTGTCTAGAGGAAAATATATAGTAATAAAAGCCCACATGAGAAGGAAGGAAAGATCTAAAATCAACACCCTATAGTCAAAATTGAAAGAGCTAGAGGAGCAGGATCAAAAAATCTCAAAACCTAGCAGAAGATAAGAAATAACTAAGACCAGAGCAGAACTGAAGGAGATAGAGACACAAAAAATCCATAAAACCAGGAGCTGGTTTTTTGAAAAGATCAACAAAATGGACAGACGACCAGCCAGATTAATAAAACAGAAAAGAGAGAAGAATCAAATAGATGCAATAAAAAACAATAAAGGAGATATCACCACAGATTCTACAGAAATACAAACCACCATCAGAGATTACTACAATGCTATGCATATAAATCAATAAATCTGAAAGAAATGGATAAATTCCTGGACACTTGCATCTTCCCAAACCTAAACCAGGAAGAAGTCGAAACCTTGAATAGACCAATAACAAGGGCTGAAGTTGAGGCAGCAATTAATAGTCTGCCCAACAAAAAAAGCCCAGGTCCAGATGGGTTCACAGCTGAATTCTACCAGACATACAAAGAGGAGCTGGTACCACTCCTTCTGAAACTATTCCAAACAATCCAAAAAGGGGATCATTCCCAAATCATTTAATGAGACCAACATCATTTTGATACCAAAACCCGACAGAGACCCAACGAGAAAAGAAAACTTCAGGCCAATCTCCATGATGAATACAGATGCAAAAATCTTCAGTAAAATACCGGCAAACCAATTGCAACAGCACATCAAAAAGCTATGTTATGGATATAAGTTATGGATATAACAATCAAGTAGACATCATCCCAGGGATGCATGGCTGGTTCAACATATGCAAGTCTATAAATGTAATTCATCACATAAACAGCACCAAAGACAAAAACCATATGATTATCTCAATAGACGTAGAGAATTCCTTTGACAAAATTCAACAGACCTTTATGCTAAAAACTCTTAATAAACTAGGTATTGATGGAATGTATCTCAAAATAATAAAAGCTATTTATGACAAACCCACAGTCAATATCATACTAAATGGGCAAAAATTGGAAGCATTCCCTTTGAAATCTGGCACTAGACAAGGATGTCTTCTCTCACCACTCCTATTCAATATAGTATTGGAAGTTCTAGCCAGAGCAATCAGGCAAGAAAAAGAAATAAATTCAATTTATTCAATTAGGAAAGGAGGAAGTCAAACTTTCTTATTTGCAGATGACATGACTGTATATTTAGAAGACCCCATTGTCTCAGCCCAAAATCTCCTGAAACTGAGAAGCAACTTTAGCAAAGTCTCAGGATACAAAATCAATGTGCAAAAATCACAAGCATTCCTATACACCAATGACAGACTTAAAGAGAGCCAAATCAAAAACAAACTGCCATTCACAATTGCTACAAAGAGAGTAAAATACCTAGGAATACAACTAACAAAGGATGTAAAGGACTTCTTCAAGGAGAACTACTAAGCACTGCTCAATAAAATAAAAGAGGACACAAACAGATGGAGAAACATTCTATGCTCATCGTTAGGAAGAATCAATATTGTGAAAATGGCCATACTGCCCAAAGTAATTTATACATTCAACGCTATCCTCATCAAGCTACCAATGACCTTGTTCCCAAAACTGGAAAAAATCACCTTAAACTTCATATGGAACCAAAAGAGAGCCCACATAGCCAAGTCAATTCTAAGCAAAAAGGACAAAGCTGGAGGCATCACACTGCCTGACTTCAAACTACACTACAAGGCTACAGTAATCAAAACAGCATGGTACTGGTACCAAAACAGAGATATAGACCAATGGAACAGAACAGAGGCCTCAGAGGTAACGCTACACATCTACAACCATCTGATCTTTGACAAACCTGACCAAAACAAGCAATGGGGAAAGGATTCCCTGTTTATTAAATGGTCTTGTGAAAATTGGCTAACCATGTGCAGAAAGCAGAAACTGGACCCCTTCCTGACACCTTACACTAAAATTAACTCCAGATGGTTTAAACATAAGACCTAACACCATAAAAACCCTAGAAGAGAACCTAGGCAAAACCATTCAGGACATAGGCATGGGCAAGGACTTCGTGACTAAAACACAAAAAGCATTGGCAACAAAAGTCAAAATAGACAAATGGGATCTAATTAAACTCCAGACCTTCTGTACAGCAAAAGAAACAATCATTAGACCGAACTGGCACCCAACAGAATGGGAAAACATTTTGCAACCTACCCATCTGACAAAGGACTAATATTCAGAATCTACAAAGAACTAAAACAGATTTACAAGAAAAAAACTAGCAAACCTATTCAAACGTGGGCAAAGGATATGAACAGACACTTTACAAAAGAAGATATATATGGGGCCAACAAACATATGAAAAAATGCTCATAATCACTGATCATTAGAGAAATGCAAATCAAAACTACATTGAGATACCATCTCATACCAGTTAGAATGGCCATCATTAAAAAAATCTGGAGACAACAGATGCTGGAGAGGATGTGGAGAAATAGGAACACTTTTACACTCTTGGTGGGAGTGTAAATTAGTCCAATCATTGTGGAAGACAGTGTGGTGATTCCTCAAGGACCTAGAAATAGAAATTCCATTTGATCCAGCAATCCCATTACTGGGTATATATCCAAAGGATTGTAAAGCATTCTATTATAAGGACACATGCACACAAATGTTTATTGTGGCACTGTTTACAATAGCAAAGACTTGGAACCAACCCAAATGCCCACTGATGATAGACTGGACAGGGAAAATGTGGCACATATACACCTTGGAATACTATGCAGTCATAAAAGATGATGAGTTCGTGTCCTTTGTAGGGACATGGATGAACCTGGTAACCATCATTCTCAGCAAACTGACACAAGAATGGAAAATCAAACACCTCATGTTCTCACTCATAGGCGGGTGTTGAACAATGAGAACACATGGAGACAGGGAGGGGAGCGTCACACACTGCAGTCTGTGGTGCAGAACTAGGGGAAGGATAGCGGGGAGGGAGGGACAGTGGGGAGAAATGCCAGATATACATGATGGGGAGGAAGACAGCAAACCACATTGCCATGTATGTACCTATGCAACAATCTTCCATGTTCTTCACATGTATCCCAAAATCTAAAATGCAATTAGATAGATAGATAGATAGATAGATAGATAGATAGATAGATAGATAGATAAATTAAGCAGGTTGATCAAATAAATTCAGGCATATTTATTTAATGGAATACTCCTGACCATCAACATGATGCTATAAATGTTTGTTTATTGATTTTGATGAAATTTATAAACCAGAATACATAGGATGATCCCATTTTGTAACAAGAAATTCTAATGACTATATAGACTGCTAATACGACATATAGAGTCCAGCTTCTATAACTTTTATTTTAGGTTCTAAAATACAATCTTATCTATTAACTTAGAAATGTGCCAGTTCTGAAGGACTAACTCTGGTAAAAGATCCTCAAGAGTCTGACTGACAAACTGGAATGCTGATTTGTCCTTTAGCAGTGAAAATATGCCCCTTACTATAGAACATGCCTGTTTCTTTTCTCTGAGAGCATCTTCACCCTGTTATCAAGAAACAAGGAAATCAAGCTTCTTTTTCAGAAGTTACTTCATGAGCTCAGATCTCAAAAGAATGGGAATTTGATGTTCTTGAGACTTTTTTTTCTGGACTAGAGAATCAATACCATTTCAAGCAGTCAACTGATATTTAATGTACTGCTACTCTATAATAAGAGCTGTGCTAGACCCTGAGGACACAAGAGTGAACAGCACGACATCTGCCACTTCAGAACTCAGCAAGGAGCAAGAGAGGCACAGGTGTAAACAGCAATGGTGATCCAAGAGCAGAGCTTAATGAGGGACACCCACAAGGTGCCATGAGAAACACCCAGCCCTTTTTAGGGATGAAGAAGGACTCGCAGAGAAGACAGTATTTTAGTTAAATACAAAAGAACAAGAAAGACTTCCAAATACAAGCAAAATAAGGAGGGACCTTTCAGGCAAAAGAAAAAGAATCTGCACCAGAGAAGTCAAAGATTATGAACCCTGGAGAAATGCAATAATATTCCCAAACTTAAATGATACAATACTTGCAAAACACCAAGCCTAGTGCTTCGGATAATGTAAGCACTCAAATGTCAATTTCCTTTCTCTCCCTCTTCTCAAACTGAAAGCAAATAAAGCAGAATCAGGGGAAGAATTGAGTTTTGTGAAGCATCTACATTTGGAGGGCTCTTTTCAAGAAGAATACAGAATTAGGTTCAAAGTCTTGGAAGGGGCCCATACGAGTGAGGGGCTCCAAAGCTAAGCCTCACTAACTACTCTCCATACACCCCTAGCAGAATACAGAAGGAGAATATTGACGGTGGGAATGGAGGGTGAGCGATGTAGTGGGAACACAATGATGCACTGCTCAGGTCTCCCTTCAGGAATGAAGAACTTACTCCCCCACTGGTAGAGTTGCTGCACAGAGAATGCCCTCAGCTGATATTCCCAACAGGGATTTGCATCAGCAGAAGAAAGTCACACACCATCTTTCTGCAGCATCCCATGAAGCTGATACAGAAATCCAGAAAACTGAGATATCATGACACCCCATGTAGAGGCACATAGGAGCCAGTGATAAATGGAGCCCTAACCCAGGTCCAGTTCATGGTGAGCACAGTTGGTTCACTGACCCAGCTGGTATCATTTTCCTGGTCCACAGATGCATCACTGGAATGGACACCCTTGCTAGTCAGCAGAACCCTTACATTTGCTCCTAGACCTGTGGAGTGAGACTTAGGGCAGTGTGGAAGGCCAAGAGGTTACCTTTGAAACTGCAAGTAAGTTTGAAACTGCAAGTAAGTTCCACTACCACTAAGACAGAAAATCAAAAATAAGACTCTCCTCAGGATAATGGCAGAGATTAGTGCTATCCTGAAAGAACTGAAAGATGAAGGATGATGATGATTAACACTTCATCATCTATGCATTTAATTGACCATTCTGGTTCCTGCAAAAACTACAAGTATCCCAAAACATTACATAGATTACCATAAATTCATCCAAGTAATAGCCCCAATTGTGCCACGAGTGAAATCTTTGCTAGAGCGGCTTCAGACACATAGGATGTGGCCATTAATCTGGCATTTTTTCCATTCCTACTAGAAAAGAATATCAGAAACCATCTGCATTCCCCTAAGATGAACAACAGTGAACATTTACAACCTTGCTCCAGAATTACGTTAATTCTCCCACTCTCCCCTCTGCCACAGTATAAGCTCACAAACTTGGGCTGACTGGATTTCTGAGATAGCACAGCACTGACCCATGCTATTGATAGCACTGTTCAAACCAGAGCATATAACAAGATATGGCAGGTACATCGGAGGCCATGGTAAGACACATGAACTCTCGAGTGTGAGAAATATGCCATCCAATGACTCAGAACCCCAACATATCAGTAAAACTTTTAGATGTCTAATGGACTGGGGCAGATGAGGATGTCATCTCCAAAGTAAAAGACAAACATGAATAACTTGCATCTCCCACCATGAAGAAGCACATGGCCTGATCAGAGAAGATCAGTTTCTCTGGGTTATGAAGGCAGCATATTCTATTCCTGGGAATATTGCTTTAACACATCTACCAAGTCCAGAGCAGGAAGAGTTGTCAGCTTTTCATTGGGATTGGAGCAGGAAAGGGATATACAGAAGGTCCAAGCTGTAGGTCAAGCAACCTATCTTTTAGCCATATATTCCAGCAGACCCTATGGTAATAGATGCTTCAGTGGTCAGCAAAGATACCATGCACATTTTATGACCAGTATCAGTGGAAGAATCATAACACAGATCCATAGGGTTTTGGGGCATGCCACCTGTCACAGAATTAATTATGCACCTTTTGGAAAATGATTGTTGTCATGTTACTGTGCACCGGTGGAGATGGAGTGTCTGACCATGGGACACCAAGTGACCATGCAGTCAGAATGGCCCCCTTGTGACTGGATGTCTGAATCATCGAGCCATAGGTTGGACAGATGCAGCAGTAATTCACTATAGCATGAAAATGGTACTTGTGTGATTAAACACATTTGCACCAGAGAGCATGATCAAGCTGTACAAGCAGGTAGATCAGACCACAGGTCATCCACCACTGTTGCACCAGAGTCTGTCCCTCAGCACACACCTGTGCTCACATGGGTGATCCCTTTTGACCAGCTGATAGAAGAAGAAAAAGCCCTAGCTTGTTTCATAAATGGGTGAGTTCAGTATATGGCTGAAAGACAAAAATGGATGGTGGCTGCCCTACAACTTACTCAAGAATTGCTTTGAAATACAGTGGCAAGGGAAGCTCCTCCCACAAGCAGAGCTTTGTGCGGTGGACATGGTCAGCCACTTTGTAAGAAGAGAAGTGTCCCAAGGATAGACTATGTATTGATGGACTCATGGGCAATGTTAAATGGCTTGGCTGATTGGTCAGGAACCTGGAAGAAGAAAGAGTAGAAGATTGGGAGTTCTAGACAGCGACATGTGGATGGACAGATAGGATGGGACAAAGTATGAAGGTCTTTACATCAAGTATCTATGCCCATCAGAGGTAATTCATCACAGAAGAGGCACTAAATAACCAAGTAGCCAGCCTCTCTCAATAGCCACCCATGGCAGACACTATGGACATGTGAAAAGAGTGGCCATGGTGCAGGGATGGAAGCTATGTGTGGCCTCAACAGAATGAATTTTCACTTACCAAGGGTGATCTAGCTGCTGCAACAGCTGAATGTCTAACCTGCCAACAGCAGAAGCCAATGCTGAGTCCCCAGTCCAGCACCAGCCACTGGTGATAAGTTGACTACATGGGACCCCTCTCTCCATAGAAGGAGTAGTTACTCTTTTTCATAGGAATAGGTATCTATTCTGAGTCTGGGGTTTACCTTTCCTACCGCAAGGCCCCAGCCAGCACTACTGTCCAAAGGCTTACTGAGTATTTGATCCACTGGCAAAGTATCCCACCTAATATTGCATCCAACTAAGGTATCCATAGTACAGCAAAGGAGCTGTAGGAGAGGGCAACAACCGTAAAATCTACTTCTCATATAAAATGCTGTAACACCTAGAAGCTGACAGACTGATGAAATGATGGAACAGCCTGTTGAAAGAACAGTGGAAGTGCCAATTCACAAATACTATCTTGCAAGGATAGGAGGCTATCCTCCAGGGTGCAGTTTACATTTTAAATAAGTAATGTTTATAGGTATATAGTCTACCTACCGTGTCCCCAGGAGGCAGAATATGTAGGTCTGAAAACCAAAGAGTAGAAGCAGGAGTCCCAAATACCACTATTCTCAAGGTCCCACTTAGGGCTTTTTGTGCTTCCTGCCCCCACACCTTGGGACTCTGTGGTTTTAAAAATCCTGGTACCCAAAGAGAAAATGCTTGTTCCAGGGGACACAGCAAGAGTCTCATTGAATGATAAGCTCAGCTTCGACCTGGGCAACTTTAGGCTTCTCACAACAATGGATTAGCAGGCACTAAAAAAGACCATCGTCTTAGCAGGGGCAATTGGCCCTGCTTATTAGAAGAATGTAGGGCTGTTATTACACCATAAAGAGGAAGGAATATGTCTGACACTTGGGTGCTGCTTGGGCCTTCCTTGCCCTATTTTGATGGTAAATGGAAAAGTGCAAGGACCTCAGCCAGAGGAAGACATGATGACCAAGGGCTTAGATCCTTCAGGAAGGAAGGTCTGGGTCACACCAATAAGTCAGCCCCTAATTCAGCCAAGGTTTTAACGAAGGGTGATGGTAATCTAGAATGAAGAGTAGAGGAGAGTAAGTGTGAGTGTCAGTTGTGCCACAAGACCCACTACAAATGCAGGGACTATAGTTCATCCAACTACCTTTTTCTTCTAAATTTGCAAGAGAGAGAGTCCCCTTGAATCTTAGAGTGTCTGCTTCTAGAACTTATACAAAGAAGTGGATCAAAATAACCTGATATAGTTTGGATGTTTGTCCCCTCCAAATCTCATGTTGAGATTGATCCTCAATGTTGGAGGTGGGGTCTTGTGGGAGGTGTTTGGATCTTAGAAGCAGATCCTTCATGAATGGCTTGGTTCCATTCCCATGGTAGTGAGTGGGTTCTTTATTCACTCAAGAGCTGGTCATTTAAAAAAGCATGGCACCTCTCTCTTCTTTTTTTCTCTCTGCATGTGTCTCGCCAACTCCCATTTCCCTTCCACCATGACTGGAAGCTTCCTGAGGTCCTCGCCAGTAGCAGATGCTGGTGCCATGCTTCCTGTACAGCCTGCAGAAGAACTGTGAGCCAAATAAACCTCTTTTCTTTACAAATTACCCAGTCAGGTATTTCTTTATTGCAATGCAAATGGACTAAGACATGACCCAAGGAGTGGACTGTGTTGGCCATTGTGATATGCTGCCTCATCCTCCATCAGGAACAAAAAACTCACTCTCACCTTCTGGGAGTGCCAAAGGCAGAAGCTCTCAGCTATCAGGCCACAATGTGGACTACTTTGGCTGAAGAGAACCGCCTCACCTAAGGTCACACTGTCGTTCTATGATGGCCAGCATCCAATGACTGATTGACATGGGAATACAATGGCCTGGGCTCTGGCCCAACTCAGGACAACTTCAAAGGGTCATCACAGCTTCAGGTCTCCCCAGAGAGTTGGTTGAAGCCTCTGTTGAAACTGTCTCATGTCTCAATTTCACCCACCACCCAAGGCTGCTACGATGTTGATCAGAAGGGCACTCCCTAATGAACCCTGAATGTTTATCTTCGTCTCAGTTTCTGCTTCACAGGGAATGGAACCTATGATATGCACCAAAATACAGGCACCAGAAATACTTGTATCTGTCAGGTAAGTTCTCTCCCTGGATTGGTACTTGATAAATGCTAATTCATTTACCATTTAAATTGCATGCATCATTTTCTATTAATAGATAAGCAAAAGTATAATTGAATTGATCATAGTTTCTCCTCATTAAATGTGAATATTGATGAGACACAACTTACTATAAGAGGTCAGAATCCCATCTTCCAAGGTGGCCCCAGATGTCCAGAGTTTGACTCGACTTTTTCTTTAAAGATGACTCACTGCTAACCTCAGATAAAATCCCTGATTCATTCTTGTTTTGAAAGCAAGAAACTGCCAGAAAGATTAATTACACTTCCAATGAGCTAGCCTTTTCCATGACCAGGTTGTTCCCTGGTTTCAGCAGCAATACTTGAGGTCAGATCATTGCTTGTGATTTCTGGAAGTTCCTTGCTCTAAGAGCTCCCACCTTGGCTGATCCAGAAAAACAAAAAGCACAGAAGAACTCTTATCTATCTTCTCAATTCATTCTTTCCTGCAGGTATGCTCCTATTACTTAGGCTGGTAGCAGCTCATTTAGGTTCTCTGGAACCCTTTAATTTCTAGGGAGGAGCAAGGGAACTACTGTCTTTAACTCCTGTTTCCCTGACATGGCACTAAGATAGAAAACATTGCTCTTTTTCAATTGTAAAAGTACATGAATGTATATAAGTAATTCAACTAGATATGAAACTACAACTTTGTCCAAAATAACAGAAATCTCCAAGTATGACCTGGCTCTCTCCATATCAGAATGTTATTAGGGAAATTAGGTAACTTAGTAACTTGAAAGGACAAAATGGGAATGATAAAAGGATGACTTTGTGTGCTATACTACTTATGTCACCCAGGGTCTACACTGTCCTGCTGTTAACGACCCTCTGTTAAGAAATGGTCGTGTTCAACTCAGACCCAGACCAAGCAAACCTAATAGACATTTACAGAACTCTCCACCCCAAATCCACAGAATATACATTCTTCTCCACACTACATCACACCGACTCTAAAATTGACCACATAATTAGAAGTAAACCACTCCTCAGCAAATGCAAAAGAATGGAAATCATAACAAACAGTCTCTCAGACCACAGTGTAATCAAGTTAGAACAGCTTGGAAATTGTTCTAACAATTTCCACATAGCTTCAAGGAAATTGAACAACTGGGTCTTGAATGTTGACTGGATAAACAATAAAATGAAGGCAGAAATAAAGATGTTCTTCGAAACCAACGAGAAAGAACACACAACATAACAGAATCTCTGGGACACACTTAAAGCAGTGTCTAGAGGAAAATATATAGCAATAAATGCCCACATAAGAAGTAAGGAAAGATCTAAAATCGACACCCTATAGTCATAATTGAAAGAGCTAGAGGAGCAAGATAAAAAAAAAAAACTCAAAACCTAGTGGAAGACAAGAAATAACTAAGATCAGAGCACAACTGAAGGAGCTAAAGACACAAAAAAACCTTCAAAAAATTAATAAATCCAGGAGCTGGTTTTTCAAAAAGATCAACACAATAGACAGACCACTAGCCAGATTAATAAAAAAGAAAAGAGAGAAGAATCAAATAGATGCAATAAAAAACAATAAAGGGGATATCATCACAAATTCCACAGAAATAAAAACCACCATCAGAGATTACTACAAACGACTCTATGCACATAAACCAGTAAATCTGGAAGAAATGGATAAATTCCTGGACACTTGCATCCTCCCAAGCCTAAACCAAGAAGAAGTCAAAACCCTGAAGAGACCAATAACCAGGGCTGAAGTTGAGGCAGCAATTAATAGTCTGCCCAACATAAAAAGCCCAGGTCCAGATGGGTTCACAGCTGAATTCTACCAGATATACAAAGAGGAGCTGGTACCACTCCTTCTGAAACTATTCCAAACAATCTGAAAAGAGGGAATCCTTCCCAAATCATTGTATGAGACCAACATCATCCTGACACCAAAACCCAGCAGAGACTCAACGAGAAAAGAAAACTTCAGGCCAATCTCCCTGATGAACACAGATGCAAAAATCTTTAATAAAATACTGGCAAACCAACTGCAACAGCACATCAAAAAGCTTGTCCATCATGATCAAGTAGGCTTCGTCCCAGGGATACAAGGCTGGTTCAACATACACAAGTCTATAAATGTAATTCACCACATAAACAGAACCAAAGACAAAAACTACATGATTATCTCAATAGATGCAGAGAAGGCCTTTGACAAAGTTCAACACACCTTTATGCTAAAAACTCTCAATAAACTAGGTATTGACAGAACATAACTCAAAATAATAAAAGCTATTTACGACAAACCCACAGCCAATATCATACTGAATGGGCAAAAATTGGAAGCATTCCCTATGAAATCTGGCACTAGACAAGGATGCCCTCTCTCACCACTCCTATTCAATATAGTATTGGAAGTTCTAGCCAGAGCAATCAGGCAAGAAAAAGAAATAAATTCAATTTATTCAATTAGGAAAGGAGGAAGTCAAATTGTCTCTATTTGCAGACGACATGACTGAATATTTAGAAGACCCGATCATCTCAGCCCAAAATCTCCTGAAACTGAGAAGCAACTTTAGCAAAGTCTCAGGATACAAAATCAATGTGCAAAAATCACAAGCATTCCTATACACTAATAACAGACTTAAAGAGAGCCAAATCAAGAACAAACTGCCATTCACAATTGCTGCAAAGAGAGTAAAATACCTAGGACTACAACTAACCAAGGATGTAAAGGACCTCTTCAAGGAGAACTACAAACCACTGCTCAACGAAATAAGAGAGGACACAAACAGATGAAGAAACATTCTATGATCATTGTTAGGAAGAATCAATATTGTGAAAAATGGCCATAGTGCCCAAAGTAATTTATAGATTCGACGCTATCCCCATCAAGCTACCAATGCCTTTCATCACAGAACTGGAAAAAAACACCTTAAACTTCATATGGAACCAAAAGAGAGCCCGTATAGCCAAGTCAATTCTAAGCAAAAAGAACAAAGCTGGAGACATCACACTACTTGACTTCAAACTACACTCAAGGCTACAGTAATCAAAACAGCACAGTACTGGTACCAAAACAGAGATATAGACCAATGGAACAGAACAGAGGCCTTGGAGGCAATGCTACACATCTACAACCATCTGATCTTTGACAAACCTGACAAAAACAAGCAATGGGGAAAGGATTCCCTGTTTAATAAATGGTGTTGGGAAAACTGGCTAGCCATGTGCAGAAAGCAGAAACTGGACCCCTTTCTGACACTTTACACTAAAATTAACTCCAGATGGATTAAAGACTTAAACCTAAGACCTAACACCATAAAAACCCTAGAGGAAAACCTAGGCAAAACCATTCAGGACATAGGCATAGGCAAGGACTTCATGACCAAAACACCAAAAGCATTGGCAACAAAAGTCAAAATAGACAAATGGGATCTAATTAAACTCCAGAGCTTCTGCACAGCAAGAGAAACAACTATTAGAGTGAATCGGCAACCAACAGGATGGGAAAAATATTTTGCAATCTACCCATCTGACAAAGGGCTAATATCCAGAATCTACAAAGAATTAAAACAGATTTACAAGAGAAAAACAAACAAGCCCATCCAAAAGTGGGCAAAGGTTATGAACAGACACTTTACAAAAGAAGACATATATGAGGCCAACAAACATGAAAAAATGCTCATCATCACTGGTCATTAGAGAAATGCAAATCAGTTTCTCTAACTTGATTTGATACCATCTCACGCCAGTTAGAATGGCCATCATTTTAAAAATCTGGAAACAACAGATGCTGGAGAGGATGTGGAGAAATAGGAACACTTCTACACTCTTGGTGGGAGTGTAAATTAGTTCAACCATTGTGGAAGACAGTCTGGCGATTCCTCAAGGACCTGGAAATAGAAATTCCATTTGATCCAGCAATCCCATTACTGGGTATATATCCAAAGGATTATAAAGCATTCTATTATAAGGACACATGCACACAAATGTTCACTGTGGCACTGTTTACAATAGCAAAGACTTGGAACCAACCCAAACGCCCATCGATGATAGACTGGACAGGGAAAATGTGGCACATATACACCATGGAATACTATACAGCCATAAAAAATGATGAGTTCGTGTCCTTTGTAGGGACATGGTTGAACCTGGAAACCATCATTCTCAGCAAACTGACACAAGATCAGAAAATCAAACACTGCATGTTCTCACTCATAGGTTGGAGTTGAACAATGAGAACACATGGACACAGGGAGGGGAGCATCACACACTGGGGTCTGTGTGGGGGTAACTAGGGGAGACACGGTGGGTGGTAGGGAGTTGGGGAGGGATGGCATGTGGAGAAATGATAGGGAGGAAGGCAGCAAACCACATTGCCATGTGTGTACCTATGCAACAATCTTGCATGTTCTTCACATGTACCCCAAAACCTAAAACGCAATAAAATACATATTTTTAAAAAATGGTCCTGTTCATAATTAAAATAATAGTAATAGAAAGGTTCTCTGTTATTCTAGATCTTACCCCTCCATGTCAAAAACAGTCCTAGATTAAAAATAACTTATAACTATGATATTAAATAACCATAATTAGGGCATTTAAGGTTGTTATCCCAGCTCTGCTGCTAAAGAAAAGTCATTTTCATCTCCTGAGGTCTTAGTTTTTCTCATCTGTTTACAAAAATAGGGAGGGTCAAGAGAGGGTTAGCCTTTCCAAAAAATTTTAATAATAAGGGTGTTCTATTGGAAATAATAAAAATTATTTTACTGTTTGAAGCAAACCTTTAAGGTAACTTCTAAGTTTCCATCCAATGCTAAACTAGTGTAATCTTCCATGTGGTCATGTTGAGCTAAATTTCATTAGCTAGTTTATCAATCCCAATCCATATCTCACCAAAATATGGTTTCAATAGCAAGCTGTACATCAACAATTTGACATGGCCCAGCCAGACCTCTCCTCTGAGCTCCAGACTTGCATACAACTGGCTACTCCATATATTATACATTTGGCTGTCTCAAAGACACTGCAAATGCCCATGTGCAAAACAAGCTTCACAACTTTCACCTCAAATCTGATGCTCTTCCAGTGATCTTTATCACAGCAGCAAGTATCACCATCTAATAAGTACAACAAACCACGTAACTGGAGTAAGGCTTAACACCTTCCACCTTCCTCATCTTCAATTTCCAATCTATACCAACTCCTATCTTTTTTTTTTTTTCCCAAGACAGACTCTCACTCTGTCACCCAGGCTGGAGTGCAGTGGTACAATCTTGGCTCATTGTAACCTCCGCCTCCCAGGTTCAAGCAATTCTCAGCCTCCCAAGTGGCTGGGATTATAGACACCTGCTACTACACCTGGCTAGTTTTTGTATTTTTAGTAGAGACAAGGTTTCACCATGTTGGCCAGGCTGGTCTCTAACTCCTAACCTCAAATGATCTGCCTGCCTCGGCCTCTCAAAGTGCTAGGATTACAGGTGTGAGCCACCACACCTGGCCCCAATTTTATTGCTAAATAACTCGAACCATCCACCAATCTTTGTCTCTATCCCCACTACCTAATCCAATCTACTAGGATTTCTCACCTGCATTATGCAGTAGCCTTCTTGCTGCCTCCCTAAAATTCTCTCTTGTCCAGTATCCATTCTCTATATTACAATTAGCAATGTCTCAAAATGCATATATGATCATGCCAGTCCCTGCTTAAAACCCTCAAATGATTTTCCTATTCTCTTAGTATAATCTCAAAATCCTTGACTCTTACTACAAGGTCCTACATAATCTGGCACCAGCTTCATAACACATTGCTTCACACCTCTTTTGGAGCTCCAGCCACACTGGCCTCCCTAAGCTCTTTAAATGCACATGCTTCCTCCATCCCCAGGACCTTTGCACATATTGTTCTGCAGCTGCAGAGAGTTTTACTCCATTTTCTTTGCCTAGTTAGTGCCTAATTTTTCTCCAAGCCGTACTTCAAAAAACACTTTCTCAGGAAAACCTTCTCTGACCCCCAGGTTAAATCAAGTTCTGATATGACAAGTTCTCATAGTATCTCAAACATTTTCCTTATAGAACTTATTACATTTTGCAATTATGAATGTAGGTGATTACATGTAGGTGTAAGCTCTCACCAGGTAGAGCTCATTTTTTGTTCACCATTTTATCCCTGAAATCTCTCTCAATGCTTAGTACATAATAGGTACTCAATAAATATTTCTCTAACAGATTAACAAATGGATAGACAAATATAAGCAGGGAGAAGTAATGAGTCATCTTTTTCTCATGATTGCTTTTGCTGAAATGCTTACATATTTGCCTCTTAAACTGTATTTCTCTTTAACTGTGAAGGTATATTTGAGACTACTGCTCAAATTTCAGCAATTTTAAGGAGAAATCGTATCTACTTATCAAATTTAAATTGTTAAGAATGATCACTTGTTATTTCCATGGCAGTTACACAATGTCAGTTACAAAGAACAGCCTTGATAGTTCTTGGGAAAATTATTAGTGGGTCAAGAAAAACAGAAGCTAAGGAATATTTGTAATAATCTCCAAGAATGAGATAGCAGCCCTGTGTATTATGCAGTGGAAAAGTTCTGAACTACCATCAGCTTTACTTTTCCAAGACTATTCTAGTCAAGCATCTCAAATTCTTAAGTCTTGGACATTTAATGAGGTCCCCAAACTGCTCTCTAACCTGGAGATTGCAGGGAAAGGAATGAGGAATTTCTAGTGGTAGGAAGGCAGACAAGTACAACAGTCTAATGAAAGTTAAAGGAAAAGCACAAATAATGTTGGGGAAGCAAGAGTGAATGTTTTCAATTCAGCCTGTGATCAGCTCCTGTCCCTATCTCTACCTTCTTGTAAGTGAACTTTGTAATACAATCCGCAACTATTAAGATGCATAGGACATTCATTATGTCTGGGGGACCTCAGCTCCAGGGCACTCTTCTCATTTAACTTATCCTTTCATTCAGACCTTTGGCCAGCTCTGCCTCTGAGGAACAAACCTAACACCAAGATTCTAAGCCAGGTCTTTCATCAGTACCAAATTCAATTTATAAAACCCCCAAGTGTTACCTCCTCAAGTGAAAATGCTCAGACAATGTTTTTCAGGCAAGTCATGTCCAAATGGTGTGATCAGTCTAACCGAATCCCTGAAGTGATTTTCCCTTTCCTCCACTCTCTACCCCTTCTCTGTATTTCTGAACTAAAGGAGAAAACATAGAAATAAGGCAAGGCAGAAATCAGTCACTGAAGCTGATATTCCCTCTTCACATACCCTAGGTCAGCAGCTACTGTCCTCTCAGTCTTCCAACGTGACTTGAATAAAGACCTCCTCAAGGTAAAGCACCTTGGATGAGGAATTTACAAACGTATGCATCAAAAAAAAAAAATAAAGCCTCAGAGGCACACAGTCAGCATGAAAACAGGACCAGCACCTGTGCTATTTAAGATCTCCTCTCCCATCAACCCTTGGGGCCTCAGAATAAACAGTTCCCATAAGCTCCCAATGCAGAGAGTGAGGCTCCCTGGAAGTATGCTTTCGAAATCATTAAGAAAAAGGGAGGCTTAGAGACTCTTTTTGTCAAGTCATCTGCAACTGCCCTAACATACTTAGCTGCATGTGTGACTCACACGCAACTTTATCATAGCCCATTTTTAAATAACTGTTGTATTGCTGGTCATAGTATTATATAGCTCTATGTTTACATGTTTATTTACCTCACTATAAGGGGAGATCTCCTGGGGCCTGGAGCCACACATTAACAGTTTTTAGAGCTCCATCACATAGCATAATAAGTGTTCAGTGTTTGTTGAATGAAAAGGTGAATTTAAAAATGCAGGAATCTTTCAGGATTTCCTGATTTAAACTTTTTAAAAAATAAAATAAGATTGCTCAGCCAATTTATTCCTCTTATTTTTCAAAGTTCGTATCTGTATAGAAATACTCACGGTAAGTTATATTAAATAGACAAAAAGTTACAAAGACTAGCACAATTAACATTAAACTGGCACCTTTTTTTATTCCAAGGACTGTTTGAGAGAACCAACAAAATAGACAAATCTGGCAAATCCAATCTAAAGGCTCTTTCTTTATATCTAAAAAGAGCCCTATTTAACTTTTATTTTAGGTTTTTTAGGTTATTTTTAAAGTCAAATTTTAAATTTTAACTTTTAGGTTCAGGGGCACATGTGCAGGTTTGTTACGTAAACTCGTGTCACAGATGTTTGTTGTGCAGATTATTTTGCTACCCAAATACAAAGCCTAATACTCAATAGTTATTTTTCCTTTTTTTTTTTTTTTTTTTTTTTTTTTTTTTTTTTTTTTTTTTTTTTTTTTTTTTTTTTTTTTTTTTTTTTGAGACAAGAGTCTCATTCTATCTCCCAGGCTGCAGCCCTTGGCTCACTACAATCTCCACCTCCTGAGTTCAAGCGATTCTCTTGCCTCAGCTTCCTGAGTGGCTGGGATTACAGTTGTCTGCCATCATGCCCAGCTAATTTTTGTATTTTTAGTAGAGATTAGGTTTCGCCATGTTCGCCAGGCTGGTCTCAAACTCCTGACCTCAGGTGATCTGGCTCCCTTGGCCTCAAGTGCTAGGATTACAGGGGTGAGCCACCATGCCTGGCCTCAATAGTTATTTTTTTTTTTTTTTTGGTCCTCTCCCTCCTCGTACCCTCCAGCCTCAAGTAGCCCCCGCTCTTTCTCTCTTTGTGTAGAGGTGTTCCCACCTCTTATAAGTGAGAGCAGGTGGTATGTGGTTTTCTGTTCCTAAGCTGCCATCTTTCTTAAGAAACAAAACATTACCAATATAGCTGGAGAGGTCCTTGTACCCTTATCCCTCATCCCCACCTCCACCCTGCCCCCACCAAGAGGTAAGCATTATCCTGAATCTGGTGTCTAGAAAGTTACTATTTTAAGGAAAAACATCAGGTGTTTCAACATAAAAATAAGCATAATAATGTCATTTCTTTAACTCAGCATAAATAGAAGTTTTCATTGCACAAAACTCTAGAATGTGATTGTAATTATTATTTTAAATTGCACAGACCTAACAATGCTTTTTACATGGACATCAAAAGAAATATTTCAAACAAGGAATTGTATCTAGTGGGTCAGAAAGCCTTTTTTTTTTTTTTTTTTTAGATGGAGTCTTGTTCTGTCATCCAGGCTGGAATGCAGTGGGGCAATCTTGGCTCACTGCAACCTCCACCTCCCACCCAGGTCCAAGTGATTCTCATGCCTCAGCCTCCCACCACCATGTCCAGCTAATTTTTGTATTTTTTGTAGAGATGGGGTTTTGCCATGTTGGCCAGGCTGGTCTCAAATTCCTGGACTCAAGCAATCCTCCCACCTCAGCCTCTTAAAATGCTGGAATTACAGGCATTAGCCACCACACCCAGCCCAGGAAGTCTTTTGACTCACATGCTGCCATCCCCTGGTTAGGAAATCTATCCATTTTAATCCTTTTGAGCCTTCCTTCCATGTGATGTAGATTATGGCAATCAGGGGGAAAGGCACATTCATGGAAAGTGCACCAGGGCCTGGGGCTAGAAAAAAAAATGTTCTTCAGAAGCCGGAGGAATAAGGTGAAGCTAGCTCTATCACTTAGAAAGGAATGGTAAATATTAACAGGCAATATCAAGAGCTACTACTTACTTTGCATGTATGTGTGTGTTGAGGACTGGAAGAGCTAGAGAGAGTCTAATTGGAACAAGGTGGAGGCTGATCAAACAACCCATCTCGAAGTAAACATGAAAGTAAGACAGGATCAGGTCATTTTAAATGAGTCCAATCCTTGAGGACCAAACAAATTCCACCTGAAGAGAATGAAAGACCATCCAGATTTCATCTCTGAACCACTGAAGCTATCTTTTGAGGAATAATTTTTTTAAGTGACCACTGTCCTGATTTACCAAAAAGGGGGAAATGATGGATCTAAGAAACACCAGAAAAAATTTAGGCTAGTTTATGAAACAGTATATATACAGAAAATAATGTGTGGTGATTCCCAAAACCATTGCTGCGTCACCTAGTAATATAATGGCAAATTATTCTCATTTTCTTTTCTAATAAAAGTATTTGACAAATTCTCTGTAATGTTTCTGGGTAAGATGATTAAATGTAAGTTAGATTATAATAGATTTATATGGATTTAAGCTAGTGGAACTAGAAAGCAGATTGATAGATAAATGTAGATGATTAATTAATTGACAGATGTAGAGATTTAAGACCACTCAAACTGATCCACATTGTTCATATATTTAATCATTTGGTTTCCTGTGGAAAGACACTGATTACCTATTACACAGCCATGAACCTCTTTCCTGGATAACAAAATAATGATTTTGTTTAGGTAATAATATTTCATTTTCCAGGCAATGAATCTTCATCAGTCTAGGCCAACCATAGCAATCCCAATCCATTTGACCCAGTGATTGGCCAATGAGGCAAAGAGAAATCTTCTGGGCCCTTCTGGGAAAGATTTTTCTCCCTGAAAGAAGATATGCAAGGAGAAGGTTCTTTTTGTCCCTACTTCCTTCATTCCTGCTGCAGATACTTTTATGTGGGAGTCTGATGCTTGGAGCTGTGGCAGCCATCTTGAAACAATGAGGACACAAACATGAAATTCATCCTCTGAGGACAACATAATAGAAAGAAAAAAAGAACCTGGATCCTTGATGACACCATTTATTCACCAAACAAGCCTGAAATTGCATTCCTCCAGACTTCTTATTAAATAGGCAATAAATCTCCTTATGGTTTAAGTCACTGTTAGCTGAGGACATCCTGGCTGTTGTGCTTCTCAATTTTAAAGGAATGAGGAAATGACCTCAGGCATTGAAGTTGGCCAGAAAAGTTTGGTGAGACTTCTAAAATGGGAGAAAATTTCTTGTTCTACAAGTTTATGTAGCACGTAAATAATGTACCACTGAGGTACCATGGAGAACAGTAGTTCCATTCTGCTGTCCCTTGGCCCAACCCTATTTAGTAGGTTTTTCTCAGGTCAGGGTCTTATATTTTAAGAGGCACATGGAAAAGTCAAGTACCAGTAGCAACTAAAATGAGGAAGAACATAAATATAGACATATCTTAAGGGAATGGAAGAATTATTTTTATACTGTGTAATAAAAGACAAAAAGAATTGCGATGGCTAATTCAAACATCTGAAGGTTCTTAATGCAATATGGGCAAGAGAACAAAATGTTCTGCCCACTTTGCCAGAAAATTCCTCCTCCCACATTCTGTATCTTTATATAGTTACACCATTCACCCAACTGCCAATGGCTCTATTTTATTAGGGTTTCTCAAATCCCCATACTTCTCTCCGTTTCTAATGTCACATCTTTGCCACCATTGTCTCTCCCCTGGACAATTGCAGTAGCCTCCCTTCAGTCTCATGACTCCCAGCACAGCTTCCACAGCATTTCCAATAGGAGCTCTCTAAAACACAAACTTGACTTAATTGCTCCCCTACTAAAACTCTTTCAGTCCTCTCCACTTACGTTCAGAGTACAATTCAATATTCTTAACCATTCATAATTTGGCCCATGTCCATTTTTTAATACCCCCATCCCATTATTTTCCTGCAAGTACCCTATGCTTATCCCTAGGTATTTGCTGGCTCTTTAAAACATACCAAACTGTTTCAAGCTTCTGTGACTATCTTCTCATTCTATATCCACAATAAGAAAACCAACATTCCCTTCAAAATCTTGCTCAAAATTCCCCTCCATCTTTGGAGCCCCTAAACTTCTCCACCTCAGGGACACTAGCATACATAAAGTATCCCAAAACCCTAGGCCAGGTGGGAGAACAGGAAAGGCATGGGCTGCAGTAGAGAGGACCACCCCAGAGACTGGAGGGGCCAGATTCAAAAAATCAGATAAATTATGTAAATAAGACCTCACTTTCACGGAACCAGAAGAAAGATAAAATTTGGGTAAAACTTAATAGAATAGAAATGGGAGAAAGCAGGAGAGAACCAACATCTGACATGGAGAATGAGAACAGTCTTTATCTGAGCCAATCTAGGGGATCCAACTATAACCTTGGGCATGTGTAGAGAGGGAGCTATTCAAGGTACCAGCTAATGGGTATTTTATTTATACCTCTCTTAGTAACTATCTCATTGCATTGAAATTGTGTATTGCTCTTTGGTTTCCCCTCTGTTCTCTATGATTGTCTATGGAAGAGACCACGTCTTACTCATTTTTAACCTGTACTTCCCCAAGCTACACCAGCATAGGAGTAAAAGTAGGGTGAAATTAACAATCCAAACTAGTATTTCTCTGCCTCTGTTCTTACACTCTTCAGAGATCCTCCATATTCCTTCAACTTTTTCCCAACTCAGGAGTCTCCTTAGGACACTCATCTAGTTTTCTTTGTCACCTTGTGCTATCCACCATTTTCCTTCTCTTGTGATCCTGCCCAGTTCAAGGAGTTAATACCTTCTGTGGCTTATAAGTCCCTTCATGATGCCTGGCACTGTGGCAGCCATCTTGAAACCATGAGACCACAGACATGAAACTAAGCCTCTGAGGTCCACAGAGTAGAAAGAAGAAAAGAATATGGATCCTGGGAGACATCCAAGATGGCCGAATAGCAACAGCTCAGGAATGTAGCTCCCAGTGAAAGCGCAGAGAACGAGTGGACGCTGCACTTTCCGACGAATTTTTGTTGTTCACAGACCAGGAGATTCCCGGCAGAGGAGCCACACGGGTCGCCAGCGTGACTCTTTTGGCCAGCGCGGCTGTTTTGTCGGTGCCCCAGCGCGGCGCTTCCCGGTGCGGAGTATACGGGACGGTCGGGCTTGGCTGGTCCCATCCCCACAAGGAAAACAGCAATTGGAAGCGCTGAGGGCTGAGAGTTTCACAGCAAACACAGTGAACCCGGGAAGGTCTGGCTCTGTGGGGAAGGGGCGTCCACCAAAGGAAAACTAAGAAACAAAAAAACTTCATCACCGGGCAGAGAGAGATCCAAGATGGCCACGTAGCAGCAGCTCAGGATTGTAGCTCCCAGGGAAAGCGCAGAGAGCGAGTGGATGCCGCAATTGCAAATGAATTTTTGATGCCCACAGACTGGGAGATTCCCGGCGAAGGAGCCACACGGGTCGCCAGCGCAACTCTTTTGGCCGGCGCGGCACTTCTCGGTGCGGATTGTACGGGACTGGATGCCCTTTTAGTAGGGCTCGGCTGGTCCAATCCCCACAAGGAGAACAGCAATTGGAAGCGCTGAGGACTAAGAACAAGTACAGCTGAACCCGGGAAGGCCCAGCTCTGTGGGGAAGGGGCGCCCTCCCGAAGGAAAACTAAGAAACAGAAAAAACTTCATCACCAACAAGCCGGACGTCCACTCAGAGACCCAATCTGAAAGTTGGCAATTACAAAGATGACAGGTGGATAAATCCACAAAAATGGGAAGAAACCAGTGCAAAAAGGCTGAGAACACCCGAAATCAGAATGCCTCTCCTCCTACAGGGGATCACAGCTCCTCACCAGCAAGAGAACAAGGCTTGACGGAGGATGAGTGTGATGAACTCACAGAATCAGGCTTCAGAAGGTGGATAATAAGAAACTTCTGTGAGCTAAA